>ML303249.1:0-101410 GCA_005239505.1 Nicotiana paniculata | reverse complement strand
ACCTTTATTATCATTATTTACAACACATTGTTAGTAATTGATAGTTTATTATTATTGTCAGTACAATTAGTAAAACATCACCAAGTTATAGTAAAAAGTCTTGAGAGAATTGATTGAGTAAAAGTTGTGTATTCTGACGAATTAATTGATACGTAAATTCCTTGTGGGATCGACTCTGGGCGTAACACCCCAGATTATATTTGCAACGCCCGCTTAGTATTTTATTATAAATCGTTGAGCGTGATCAATATTAACCCAGGCTAGACCATGATGCATGTACAATTATAATCAGAGTAAGGTTTCTATAGAAGTCTAGACTAGTACCCTCAAGCAGACGACTTGAGGGGGAAAGGCACAGAACCGTCGACTGCGCCGCTGATCGACTAATTTTACTGCAAATAAGCCTTTAAATTCAAATAGGGTGATATAAGAAGAGCACAAACACTCATCAAGCGTTGCTATGATATTAATTATGCACGAGTGGAATATGATGTTGAGCATGATTTATGCGACAGAAAATAGCACATTGTCACGTATGTACATGATGAAAAAATGATAAATGTGGTACTTAATAAACGCATTTAAGAAAGAAAACAAGGAGACAAGTTAGTTTCCATAGTAAAGTAATAAAACAGGAAAGATAAATCATAAAGATAGGCAAATAAATTCACATAAATTGGGAAGGGGAAGGGCTATGCAAGTATTAATAGAATAATAAAGACATGTTTAAAGACTAATTCACAAAATCAGGTTCGTTATGGTAAGAGCCTATAAATATCCTCAGTAGAGCCGCCATGCTATCGCACCCCCCATTTTTCTCGCGATATCGGTTTCAACATTTCTGGGACAACTCCATTTTGGGATTGGGTAAAAGGTTGGAAGAGTCGCCACCTAACGGATTAAGGTGCGTTAGGGCACCTAGAGAAATTAACTCATAAACCAGTTTGCCTCACCAGAGATCAGGTAAGGACTCAAATTACCTCGAGGGGAAGGTGTTAGGCACCCCTCGAGGTCCATAATGGTGCGTCTCGGTGTTGATACCCAAATTTTCCCTATATTATTTTCAAAATGCATATATATATTTCCAAAATAATTCATGAGCATCAATTAGTATTTTTCCATAATTTTCTGTAATTTTAAAGGATTTTAATTTAATTTATTCCATCATTTTATTATTTAAATATTTACTAATTGCATCATAAATGATTTTATAATAATTTTATTGCTTAATTTTTTTCATTTATATTTATATTAAGATTTAATTATTTTATTCATAATTTTATTTACATCTTTAGGTTATAATTGCAATAACTTTACAATAATAGCCAATGTGTGCATAATTACTTTATTTTACACGAAAATGACTTTTTATATTATTAAGTAATTTACTTTAAACCATTTCATACACAAATAGCATTTTTCATCATTTATTAACTATTTTTATAAATTAGTTTTTATAAATTAAATGGGTATCTAAAATATAGCCCATTTCTATTTAAATTCGGACCCCAACCCAATAACCACCCCAGCCGAATTATTCTAACCCTGATCCAATACCCACACCAAATAACCCATTATCAATACCCGCCCCAGCCTAGAACTAATCCTGGTCGTTGATCTCAGGATATCAATGGTCTAGGATACTCGTTCATTTTTAATTAGACTAACTTTCTAAACCCTACCCCATTTTTCCAAACCCGCCGTCCTTGANGATTCATGGGGTTTCTCTTCAATTTCAGGCCTTATCCGACCTCATATCTCTACTGGTGTTGTGGTCTTCATGTTACATGATGGAATCTCAAGGGATTCGAACCAGATTTGGTTCAAAATCCCTCATCTTCTCGACTAATCCGTCTATATTCACTCCTATGTTTGTGAGTACTGGTATCTTCTTATTTTTATGGCTTCAAATCTCTGGTTCAAACCATATTTTAATTCACTTCTGTTTATTTTCGTAAACCTGACTATTTCTGGCTAAATCAGTTCATATCTCTTTCGATCTGAAGCGATTTGAGTTTGGTATTTTTCCTTTAAGATTCTTCTGTTTTTACTATTATTGTCAACCAATTTCATTTTTCCCTAAAGCTAGGGTTTTGATTTCTAATAGGTTTTCTGCAAAAAAGTTTAAACGTTTAGACGTTTCAACTCTGATTTTCTTCTCTATTGTTTCGACTAATGTTTACTTGAGCTTCATCTCTATGTGTTTGATATGCTTAGGGTCTTCAAATACTTGACTGTTTGTTATAATGTTTTGACCGTTTTCCTTAGCTCTGTCAATTAAAGTGATTAATTGATTTACTTTCCTAATTAAGGTCTGAAATTGTGCTTTCCCTTAAAACCGATATTTTCTCAACAGATTTTTACCTATTCTTTCCTTATGTATAATTGGGGATACTTTCCTTGTTTCCCTTACTGAACTGACTTTTGGGCTTTGATTATTATTACCGACCTATAATTGATTTCTAGACTTACTGCTTACCTTATTTACCCCTAATCTTGTCTGCTGGTTTATTCCGTGAAATATTCTCCTTAATTTAAGTAATACTTACGTGATTTTGTCCTATTAATTTGTTTGTGTTAACCCTAATTGACTGATTAACGGATCTCTGCACCTTATTTGTGTGCTATTGATTTTCCTACATTATTTGGTTTTACTCTACTGTATGCTATAAAAGCTTTTCATTGTTATGATTTCAAACATGCTTACACACTTACACTCAGACACACCTACCTACATACGAGGAGACTTACACTAAGACTCTTGCACTCACACGCACAACTTCTTTACTGAACAATTCTTACAATTCAAAATTCTCAAAGCTGTCTACTCTCTCATAAACTTGAGTTCTTTTTATCACTCTGATTTGCTGCTCTGTTTAACCGGCTGGAGGCCAAGGCTAAACTCTCTGTATCGAAACTGCAATTACATTCTTGTTTACTTTCTTCCTAACTGGTATGTTTTAACTCCTGTTATCCGATTTTGTTCTATGTGCTTATGTGGTTATTTTATTTCAAGCATAGCATGCTTCTATCTAATCTATGATTCCTCCTTACTTCTTTCTAAACTAGTATGCTTTAATTCATGTTAACCTACTCTGTTCTGTGTGCTTATTTGCATATTTCATTTCAAATCACTGCATGATTGGTATATGTTTATATGATGATGATTAATAAACTAAGTTATTCACAATAATATGCTAAATATGGACTCTGTTTGTGCTAGGTGAAGTTTTGTTTACAGTCCTGTAAATTGAATATGTTTGTTCCTTAAAATCAAAATGTTTTCTAAATTTGTCTTCCTACACCATATGTACTGGTTTTCAAAATTCTACTCTTAGTTATCTAGGTTCCTACCACCCCTAGTGTGAGCATTGCCTAGGGTTCTTGAGACTCTTCCAAACTCTGACACATTGGGGCTGGTCTTCCAATCTTTTACAAACTATTTCTCTAAGTAAGGTTCTAGTGTGAGCATTGCCCGAAGTCCCTGAGGCCCTTGGGAACTTTGACACACCAGAAGCCCAATTTTGTGTATCAATGGATGGACCACAATTATGCTTCAGATCTGCTTTGCTTGAAGGCCTGGTTCTCAAGTTATATTGGGCCTATGAAGGCTCCCTATAGTTTAATGAATTTTGCTATGTAATTTATTCATTATTGGGATTTAATAATATAATAATCGTTGTAATGAACAGATCTGGGTTTATTAGTAAAAACTAGGTTTTTTATATATCTTTGTTAAAAAACTCGGGTAGAAATCCTGCATATAGGTCTATTGTGTTGGTTCCTTATATGCATGTCGTTCTTCATTTAGAGATCATGCGTATATGATGTTTTCCTAACTGTTTGTGATTATGCATAATAGAGACACTGCTTATAGTTCTTTCGTTAATTCTGCATTAGAATCCATGTTCACAGGATCTATTTAACCCAAAAATTAGTGTTCAAAGTCAAAGCAATAATTTTATGTGACGGGCCACAAGCAACCGATTCAATCCGAAAGATATAATTTTCTTTAATGTAAACTGATAGAGAAGTGCAAAATAAATTCAATTACAGACACTATAATAAAAATAAAGCAGAGAAGAAATAATTCTTATTGAATAATCATTGACAGGATGTTGACTCGAACGGAGCTTGAAGGGCCAAACTATGGCTAGCTTAGGAGCAAGATGATATGAATTACCGTGTACATAATTATATAGAATAAAGTTAGATCTCTTGACTATGAAAAAAATATGTCTATTTATAGGGATAAATCTAAGTAACCATTCTCCTTAAATAATGGGTCCATTATAAGCATTTACTCAACCCATCTGTTACTTTTGCAAGACTTGTAATAGCTGTGTAAATGCTGGAATTTCGTAACTGATGAGTTAATTCTATAACTGATGAGTCAATCACGTGGATGATGAGTTACTTCCGTACCTGTTGATTCAATCTCGTGCTTGTTGAGTCAATCTCGTGCCTGTTGAGTCAATCTTGCAATTGATTGCCTTGTTCTGGCCATCACAATCATTTATTGCATTTATTGCACATTACATAATTCATTTGTAACTGATGGAGTAATGATTATAAATCCCACATAATCCGGGATTAATTGATTCCTTCCTCATTTGTAATTATGAGATATTCTCCCGCACCTGTTCCGAGCCATTTATGATGGCCAATTCCGAGGCTATCAGGCACAGTATGAGTATGTTCGGTCCCGGAGGTGTTTCATATATCATCTTGTATGTCATTCTTTACTTTTCTCCAAGTTTTGCTGACATGTGATGCCCTTTAATAGACCCACATGACGAGTCTATTTTTCGCCAATACAGATAGTCCCCCCACTTTTCGGTTATTCACTGTGATATGACTGGGAAGTGGAAAATTTTATCTTTTTCTCCATTGCCTCTGCCTCATTAAAAATCTTGCCAAAAAATCCTAATAGGGACGAAAACCGGACAAAGGAAAAAAGAGTGCAGAACTTAGAGATTCAGATGACAACTCCAACGCTCATGTTCGTTTCGTCAATAAGCAGTTGGTTTACCCCTGTCTTGTTTCGGGGTTTAAAGACAAATGTTTGCCTTATGTTTTGCAAGTTCGATATAAATGTCGGCTTTGTTTTTTGCCTACTTTAATGTTTGGATTTTTCTTTAACCCTTTAAGTCTTTGCATTTATAAAAATTCTTTAGATTACTCTTACCTTTTTGTACTAGGCACGATTTATGAAAGACGGACCTCTTTGATCGACACTTAATGAAGAAGACGTCTCAACATCATAATGGTGTAATAATGCAATTGAGTGATAGGAATTTTTCACATGTTTAAGAATGTTTATGAAGAAAGTTTTTGTTTGAACTTTCACAACATTTTACATGTGTTTGATTATCGTCTAAAACTCATGTTGCAACTATTTTCTTTTAACATGTTTGATACAAGCTTGTATTTCGTAACTGTTTTATTTTGTAACAGTTTTTTCGAGTTAATACAAGGGAATAACTGTTTTTTGTTTGTAACAATTTTTATAAAGGTATGGGTTTTTACCCGTAACTATTTTCATTGACAACAATTTTTAATAAATTCAAGGGTATATCTTGCAACCCTTGACTAAATATTGCCTTTAACCTGAACATTTGTTTACATCCACGAGTGTTTCTTTGTAGGTTTTTGAATCAGGCTTGCATTTTTGGCTCTTGACTTCGCTCTTAACTTTCAATTTGTTGGGTAGACCTTCGGCTTGACTTGAGTTCTGCATTTACCAGTCTTTTTTGCCTTTTATAGTCCCCAAGTGTTAGAGCTTTGAAGTATGAGCACTTCATTATTCCTTCCATGTGGTTCATTTCCTGAAAAGGAAATTACATACAGGACTCGAAGGTTTATACTTTTTGGAAGATGACTACTTAACCTTTTTTATTTCATCAGAAGGGTTGGGACCCAGACCGGGAATTCAGTTACTTCCTCGTGTCTTTCGGGTTTAATATCATCATTTGGTACTTTAGGGAATTTATCCGAGTACCAACTTTTCATGGCACTTTATGAATTTATTTGAGTGCTCATATTTAGTCTTATAGACTTGAAATATATATTTGGATGCATCGTTACATGTGTGATGTCTTAATGTTGCACCCTTGGGTGTCTAACTAAAATATAGGCCCTTTTATATATTTAAACGCTATGAAAAGGACGTCTCATTTTCATTCAGGCGTAAAAGAGGATCGATTGATCTGAGTAGACTTTTAGTCTGTGGAAGTATTAATCCTGGTAGGATTTCCTGGAGTATTGATCTCGGTAAGACATTGAGTCTGAGGGAATACTGATCCCAAATAAATATAGATCTTAGTAGATCTGTCTTGAAGAGACATTAAATCTGATTGGATTTTGAATCCAAATTAGAGTATATGAACATACTTCCAAGTAGAGAGGGACACATGTCCGAAATAATTTTTGAGATGTTCGGGATAATCGATCTGAGTCATAATATAATTAGCCATTAAGAAAGGCTTTATAACTTGAATGGTCGTTGTTGGACCGAATATAAACCATGTGTTTGTTCAAAGTGAACTTTATTCCGATGGCATAGTTTCATACATTTATGTTGACTTGAACATAAAAGTCTCGTTTGTTATCGTGGGATTCTTGACTCGACATGGAGTTCTCGATCCTTTTTGTGTAAGAGAAGTATATGCATTTTTGAAGATCTCATTCAACACTGTTTGAAGTGCTTATGCTTGATATGAGCAATACAACTAACCGAGTTGAGATTGTGGTAAATAATGTGAGAATACTCTTAGAAATTTATCTCCCAAAGCAATCGCTTGTTTGAATCACTTATTATAATGTCAAGTCGGATTGACTAATCTTCAAGTATAAGTGATCTCCCTAGTGTTTGAGTTTTGAGGTATAAGAACTCAAACACTAAAATCATAATTTAACAGTCCCCCATTTAATAATCGGGGTAGGATAGCTAGTTCCAATGTTGATGGACTTTCAAATGGTCCAGTTACAGCATAGAGACGGTACCGTAGCTCTTTCTTTATTTTTTACTCTGGCCGGGAACTACGGAGGTTCCATAATATTGTCGAGGATCATGCGATATCTTTCCTTATTATCGGAGAAATTTTTACGGCTTTCTTTGTAGATTTCTCGGATCATATATTTTTTTTATTTGGTACATGTAGAATTTTAGCTTTTCGAGCCTTGAATATTCTCAAATATGATTCTCCTTCAGTAAGGCAGTACCGGATGAGACACACTCATAGTTGTCGAGAGCGTGCTTGTCTCTGGGTAAGTCCCATTATGCAAGTAATCAATGAAGTTAATATGCCAAAATTAAATTAGTCGGGCTTACCTCATTTTCATTCTAATTGATGATAGATCAGGGATCACCTAGATAAGGGATGACTCAATCCTGATATTGTTTGATCCGGAAATGATATTTCTCATAAAAGTTCGGAGTTGCTTCTGGAGTCAGTGATATCAGCAGTATATCCGAGACTAGCACATCCGACTTGATTTTCTTGGGCTGCATAGTTTTCTTGGATTTGATCAATCGTCAAATGAATACTTTTGCTCCGAGTCCCCCGGCTAATTCAAGCATGTATCATATGCTTTATACTCATCTTTGTTGTTAGTAATAAACAAAATTTTCTGAAATCTACATACTTTTCCTGATATGTATTAAGCATTGTCCTTAACCCAGGACTTTTAATACTTGTGGACTTAATTGTGTTAAAGGTCAAGATCCCGAGAATTAACTCAGAAATAACATGTACTTTGATTTCAGCTTCAGGTAATATGCTCAAGCAAAGATTAGTCATGAAATTCACTAGACTTGTGATTTTATGGCCGTATGTGGCTGATAAATAATATCATATTCCATAAGTTTGACTACTCATTTACCTAGCCTTGCTGACAATTGTCATTTATGAAAAATATTGTATAATGAAAATATAGTGGCTACGAGAATTGAATGATATTGACAATAAAGCCTTAGATTTAGGGCAATAGAAATTAATGCCAACTTCTCGAAATATAGATATGCAATTTCCATGTCTAAGAGCATTCTATAATAGATAAGAGATTGTGTACCTTTCTCTTCTTAAATTAAGATTGCATTTACCGAGACATTCGAGACGATGTGATATACTAGCAATCATCTTTCTCCTCGGAATTTTGAAAGTGATGATGGGTTGATGTTAGCAACGAATCTGAATGATTCGACTTTTCGGACTAAACCGACCTTCGAGGTTCCATAACTTTATCTTTTATTATTTTGCTCTGATTTATTCTTTTGCTTGAACGGATTATACCGCGGGTCAGTATTGAGCATATAAACCATTATCTCCGGTGGTACACCTGTTACGGTTACAATGGTGGCAAGAAAAGCAATTTGTATTAACACATATAAAGTTTAATCAACTTGCCTTTGAACTCGGTGTCGAGTCTCGACCAACATAAACCTTATTATTTGGGAAGCCAATGATAGTTTCTAGTTCATCAACATTTGACCTCGTGGCTTTTGATTCTTTCGGTTCAATGATTGTATCCGAAATTATTTGTGTAATTTTCCATGGCTATTAACGAACCTTCTTCCTCGTAGTCTTCAATTATCCATCCCGCACCTATCTTTTCTTTTCCAGTTGTCAGGTGGAGTATCACTGTAAACAATCTCGTGGGTTTTTACCCCTGCTTTTCCTAACCTTAATTCTTCTCATGTGGAAATTTTCAATTTTCCAAGGTGATTCCTTACCTGTTCGAGAAGGTTCGGATCTTTTTCAGCCCGCGAAGAAAATCCCATATCTCTTTGCTCGTACCTATTTTTGACTTTCATTTGAACATCCATGCCTTTCTCCATTTAAAGTTCGGTGTTGCATACCAGTTCTATCTGTTTGTCTTTCGAGACTAGTTGGTTGTAGTAGGTGATTTAATATTGTATCTTTCAGCTTTATTAGAAGCAATTGTAATAGGTACACATTGTTCAAGTTAGAGTTAACTTGAAGCTTGTCGCAATTAGCTAGATGCTAGTTTGATACAAAGGGATTAGAGTTACTCCTAGGTTTACAAAAGAGTTTATTTTGTAAATGTTGTTTGGCTCAGAGTTGTAGTGAAGAGTTTGGGAAAATCCTACTGAGGAGTAGGTCGTGGTTTTTTGACCTTTTGAGCTAGGTGTTTTCCACGTTAAAATCTCTGTGTTTTTACTTTACTGCATTTATTATTCCGCACCAGTAGAATTTGGAACACCAAGAAGAACTAGGTTCTTCTATTGAGACAGCACTCAAAAACTGGACACCACACAAATCACCCCCCCTCTTGTGTGGTATTGAAGTATAAAACATCAAGGATGTTGAAGGAGGTAAAGGGATTGAAGGTCTGAATTACGAGGATTTGTGCATACAACCGGATGTGGAACTGTCGGAGGGTTACAAACCTCCCAAGTTCAAAATGTTTGATGGAACGGCTGACCCCAAGGTTCATTTGAGAACTTACTGTGACAAGCTCGTGGGGACTGGAAAAGACGAAAGGATTCGCATGAAGCTGTTTATGAGAAACGTTATTGGAGATGCCTTGTCTTGGTACATAAGACAGAATCCAAAATAATTGGCTAATTGGGTGAGCATGGCGTCAAATTTCATGGACAGGTTCAAATTCAACACGGAGAATGCACATGATGTTTTCTATATCCAGAACCTCAAGAAGAAGCCAACTGAGACTTTTCGCGAGTATGCTACTCGGCGGAGGTCAGAAGTAGCGAAGATCAGGCCGGCAGTATATGAGGAACAGATGAACAAGTTCTTTCTCAGGGCGCAGGATCCAAAATATTATGAAAGGTTAATGGTTATCAAGAATCATAAGACCTCCGATATCATTAAGGTCGAAGAAAGGATCGAGGAATGTATTAAAAGTGGAATGGTGACGAATTTTGAGGCACTGCACGTCACGAACAAAGCATTGCAATCAGGTGATATATCGAAAAAAGAAAGAAGTGGGAATAATAATGGTTGTCACGACCCGAAAACTCCATTTATATACCAAAAACCTCCACCCACATACCAACCATCACCTTTCAGATATTCCCAACCTGCTACCGCCTACCATACCGATAATTCCACAACTATCCTATTATCAGTCACCTCCAACTCGTCCAAACTTCCAAAAAGCCAGGCCTAATTTTGACCGCAAAACCACCAAGAAAGTACACAGCCATTGCTGAACCCATCGACCATTTGTACAAAAGATTGAAAGCTGCTGGTTATGTCACCCCCATTCCCGCTGTGGCAATGGAAAATTCATCTCAACGGGCCAATCCAAACAAGACCTGTGTGTATCATTCCGATATGAAGGGACACTATAAATGAGCGTCGCACCTTGAAAGACAATATCCAAACACTGATTGATAATATGGTCATACAGGCAAAGGAAACTGCAGCTAATATCCCCAACAATCCCCTCCCATATCATAGGAAAGTCAGAGATGGAAGAATCCGGCGTTGCACAAGGGATGACAAGAACTGGAAGGGTTTATACACCTGAACATTTGGGAGAAAATAGTAAGCAAGCTTCCACCGTCCGTTGTGGAGACTCGTCCAGATGACCTATGGAGGAAATTCCAAGCAAGGGAATACTCTGTCATTGAACATCTAAACAAGAATCCCGCCCAGATATCCATTTTGTCATTGTTGCAAAATTTGGAGGCACACAGGAATGCTCCGATGAAGGTGTTTAATGAATCATATGTACCCAACAACATCACTAGCGGTGAATGGCCAATATGGTGGGGGCAGGTGATAGAAAGCCACAAGATCACCTTCCATGAAGACGAACTTCCACCTGAAGGGTTAAGTCATAATAGGGAGCTGCACATCACAGTGCAATGTGAAGATAAGTTTATTGCCAGAGTTTTGATAGATGTAGGATCCAGCCTCAATATTTGCGCATTGGCAATGCTGAAGAGGTTGGGCAAAGGCCTACATGAGATACGAGCAGGAACTATAAATGTGAAAGCATTCGATGGGTCTAAAAGGTATACCATTGGAGAAACTAATCTCTGCTTGTATATGGGTCCTACTTGGTTCGACATTGAGTTTCATGTGCTAGACATATCAACCTCCTATAATCTGTTGTTGGGACGGCTGTGGATACATGTCGTTGGGGCTGTGGCATCTACGTTGCACTAGGCTGTAAAGTTTGGGTGGAACCATTAAGAAGTGATCATCAATGGAGATGGGAACAACCCCATTTACACCAGTCAGACTGTTCAGGTAGTTGAAAACAGATGGAACTTAGGTGGAGAAACCTACCATCATATCGAGCGTGTTAGCTCAATCGAAAAAGATAAGTGGTGGAGTAACAAGATAGAGAGCATATTGGCATGGCAATGGTACGAATCTTGTAGGGGGCTTGGTAAAAACCTTCAGGGTATCTCCAAGCAAATACAGTTGAAACACCAAAGTACAACCTTTGGATTAGGGTATCAGTACACCTGGCAGGAATACGATGATTGGTCACCACCATGGTGTGGTTCATATTACCCTCTTGAACAACCCGTACCGCACTTAAGCCAGACCTTACATCAGGCCGATATCATATGGGGATCAGAGGAAGAAGAAGCATTGGCAACACTGAGGGATCTATTCTTGGAAGATGATGATATGGACTGCTGTGTGATCGTCGAGGAGGAGAAGGTGGAAGGCCCTATTATTTAAGATGTGGAGAGAGGAGCATCCCTCAAGAACTGGACTGTTAGACCATCAAGGGCCCGACGAGTCTCGGGGTAGCAAGGCTGAATAACATTGTTTACTTTTTCTGAAAAATAATTTCCACTTTTGCATTTTGTTTTAAATAATATGTTCAATGTTCGAAAAACATTATTTGAGTTATTGAAAATCATTTTTTCTGACGCTTTAAAATGGCTTTATGTTTTATTATTACTACTTTTCTGTCATATCTTTATCCCTACAATATTACTATTTCCTATCTCAATGAACCGACAACTGTGACATGTAGTGAGATAACGCAACAAAAGCACAGTGATTCAGAAGAAGAAGATGTGATACATGAGGAGATTATCATGGAAGTAGGGGATTTTGAGAACAAGCCCAAGTCCAACCTGGACGAAACTAAGATAGTCAACTTGGTTGATTCTAAAACCGTCAAGGAAACTCGCATAAGCATCCATTTTTCACCGTCAGAGAAACAGGAATACACTCGGTTCCTGAAAGAATATGAGGATATCTTTGGATGGTCATACGAAGATATGACCGGATTAAGCACATCCATAGTGGCCCACAAGTTGTCCACGAACCCAATGTGTTCACCGGTAAAGTAGAGTCTGAAAATCAAAGAGAAGCTTACCAAACAGATCAAAGCCAAGGTCCTCAGGGTAGTTGAATATCTAACCTGGTTAGCCAACATCGTGCCTGTTCCGAAGAAGGATGGGAAAGTTAGAGTATGTGTTGATTATCAGGATCTAAATAGAGAAAGTCCCAAGGATGATTTCCCGCTACCAAACATACACATTCTGATCGACAATCATGGTAAACATGAACTCCAATCCTTTGTAGATTGTTTTGTGGGTTACCATCAGATTTGGATGGACGAATAAGACGCCGAGAAAATAGCCTTCATTACACTATGGGGAGTGTACTGCCACAAAATGACGCCATTTGGTTTAATGAATGCTGGAGCCACCTACATGAGGGGCATGACAACCATTTTCCATGACACGATACATAAAGAGATAGAAGTATATGTGGATGATGTCATCACTAAATCGAAGAATGTCGCAGATCACATGGTAGACTTGAGGAAATTATTTGACCGGTTTCGGAAGTATAACCTGAAACTAAATCCCGCAAAGCGTGCATTCGGGGTTCCTGCCTGAAAGTTGTTGGGATTCATCGTCGGTCGCCGAGGAATAGAGTTGGACCCATCAAAGGTCAAAGCCATCCAAGAATTACCACCACCAAAAAGCATGAAAGATGTGATGAGTATCCTGGGACGCCTCAACTACATCAGCCGTTGATAGAACAATCCACAGTGATATGCCACGAAATACATCTTTGAAAAGCCCATGCCTACTGGGAAGCTGGCCAAGTGGAACATTATGCTGATTGAGTTTGACATCACCTATGTAACTTAGTAGGCAGTCAAAGGACAAGGATTGGCAGACCACCTTGCTGAAAATCCTGTGGGTTCGGTCACAATTTAATAAAAATTTTCCTCAAAATTCGAAAGTAAGTTTAGCCAACAGCAGTGTATGGAGCACCCAGAAAGGTCATCTAGTTAAATGGGCAGAATTTTGAGGAGGACCCTCAAAATTCTACGGCAGAAGAAGTCGCAATGTCTCTGATTATGTCACAATTACTGGTTCGTCTAAATAATTTCTAAACTATATAATACTATGTCTTTTGAAAGTTATGCACGCATGCTTTTGAAAAAGAAACTTTGCTTTAGCAAACGCTACCTTAATAGCTTGAATAGGATCATCAGATAGAGTGGAGCAAACCGAGCAAGCAAAGGCACGAACCAACCTTCCCTCGCAAATCTCACAAATTCTTCCTTGGATGCAGGACTATATCATCATGTCAAATAGCGTTGCAACAACACAATCACTATGCATGAAACACATTGTAGGCTAAGAATAATTCACTCTTACTCTTTCCTTTGCATGAGACTAAGTTATGTCTCCACCTTGCATGAGGCTTAGCCCTGCCTCCCACTTGCATAAGGCTAAGCATTGCCTTCTCCTTGCATGGGACTAAGCACTGTCCCGAACCTTGGATAAAGCTAAGCCCCGCCTCTTCACTTGCATAAGGCTAAGAAAACTTCTCTTTGCGTGAGACTAAGCTCTGTCTCAATCTTACATGAGGCTATGCCCTACCTCTCCCATTTGCATAAGGCTAAGCCTTGCCTTCCCCATGCATGAGACTAAGCCTTGTCTCGAACCTGCGTGAGGCAAAGCCCTGCCTCCCATTAGCATAAGGCTAAACACAACCTTCTATTTGAATAGGACTAATCCCTACCTCTCTACTTGCATAAGGCTAAGCATTGCCTTCTCTTTGCATGAGACTAAGCACTGTCCCGAATTTTGCATAAGACTAAGCTTTGTCTCAATATTGCATGAGGATAAGCCTTGCCTCCCTACTTGCATAGGGCTAAATACTATCTTCTCTTTGCACAAGACTAAGAACTATCCCGAATCCTGCATGAGACTGCGCCCTGCCTCCCTATTTGCATACGGTTAATCACTACATTCTTTTTTCATGGGTCTAAGCACTGTCCTGAATCTCGCACGAGACTAAGCATTGTCTCTCTTGCATTGTTCTCTTCTCTCGGGCTAAGCTCTGCCCTCAACATCATACAAGACTAAGATCTGTCTTATCGCTTACAGCATCATGTCTCTGAACCTCATGGGCTGAAATATAGCCAACTTATCCGAAGGCGTCATAGTCTGAAGGCACCATCCTAATAGCCGGAAGACATCATGCCATGGCCTGAGGATTTCTCAAACTTGTACATCATTATTCAAAGGCGTCATGGTTTAGAGGCACCATTTTCATGGTCCGAGAACATCTTTTCATGTCCTGCGAAACCTTTACCATAAAACTCATGGACTGGGACATCATGGTCTAAGGACGTCATCCTCAACCATCCAAAGAAAATTATCATGGTCTGAAGGGAATTTGCATAATGTCTAATTTACGCAAAGTTATACGCCTATACTTGCCGTACATCTTTTGATTAGCAGGTTACCCAGTGAGTAACCGGTATCCCAACAAGAGCAATCCCGCTCCAGTTCCTTAAAATTATTTCAAAACCTGACCACACACAATTACCATTTAATCCTATTTGAAACCTTGTATATGTCCTTGTGATAACATCATCTTTATATTTAGCCGGTGGATCCAGAACTACACGCGGCCTGGCTCATGTAAAACCAGGGATATGTAGGCAACTCGGAAACCAGAGTGCATCCTGCATCTATGAGATCACTCCATTTGGTCAAAAGTTGGCTATCATATCTTTACCCGACAACTCTTTCATCCTTCCCGGGTAAAGAGGGCCAGCTGTTGATACCCAATTTTTTCTTATATTATTTTCAAAATGCATATATATTTTCAAAATAATGCATGAGCATCAATTAGTATTTTTTCATATTTTTTGTAATTTTAAAGGATTTTAAATTAATTTACTCCATCATTTTATTATCTAAATAATTACTAATTAGATCACAAATGATTTTATTGATTAAATTTTCTTTTATTTATATATTAGGATTTAATGATTTTATGCATAATCATATTTACATCTTTAGGTTATAATAGTAATAACTTTGCAATAATAGCCCATGTATGCATAATTACTTTATTTTACACGAAAATGAACTTTTATATTATTAAGTAATTATTTTAAATCATTTTCATACACAAATAGCATTTTTCATTATTTATTAATTATTTTTATAAATTATTTTGTTTTAAATTGAATGGGTATTTAAAATATAGCCCCTTTCTATTTAAATTCGGACTCCAGCCCAATAACCACCCCAGCCCAAATATTCTAACCTTGATTCAATACCCAAACCAAATAACCCATTATCCATACCCGCCCCAGCCTAGAACTAATCCTGGCCGTTGATCTGAGGAGATCAACGGTCCAGGATACTCTTTCTTTTTTTAATTAGACTAACCTCCTAAACCCTACCCCATTTTTCCAAACCCGCCATCCTTGAAACCCATTCTCTTCTCTCTTCTCTCTTATCTTACCCCCCCCCCTTTCTAACCCTATCGCGTTGTCACTAATATCCCCTTGATTCATGGGTGTTCTTTTCAATTTCAGGCCTTATCCGGCCTCGTATCTCTACTGGTGTTCTGGTCTTCATGTTACTTGATGGAATCTCAAGGGATTCGAACCAGATTTGGTTCAAAATCCCTCATCTTCTTGACTAATCGGTCTATATTCACTCCTATGTCTATGAGTACTGATATCTTCGTGTTTTTACGACTTCAAATCTCTGGTTCAAAGCAGATTTTAATTCACTTCTGTTTATTTTCGTCAACCTAACTATTTCTGGCTAAATCAGTTCAGATATCTTTAGATCTGAAGCGCTTTGAGTTTGTTTGGTATTTTTCCTTTAAGATTCTTCTGTTTTTACTATTATTGTCAACCGATAGGGTTTTGATTTCTAATAGGTAATCTGCAAAAATGTTTAAACGTTTAGACGTTTCAACTCTGGTTTTCTTCTCTATTGTTTCGACTGATTTTTACTTCAGTTTCATCTCTATGTTTTTGATATGCTTAGGGTTTTCAATTACTCGATTATTTGTTATAATGTTTTGACCGTTTGCCTTAGCTCTGTCAATTAAAGTGATAAATTGATTTACTTTCCTAATTAGGGTCTGAAATTGTGCTTTCCTTTAAAAACGATATTTCCTCTACTTTTACCTATTCTTTCCTTATGTATAATTGGGGATACTTTCCTTATTTCCCTTAATTGCCTGATTTTTGGGCTTTGATTATTATGACCGACCTATACTTGATTTCTAGACTTAATGCTTGCCTTATTTAGCCCTAATCTTGTTTGTTGATTTATTCCGTGAAAGATTCTTCTTAATTTAAGTAATACTTACATGATTCTGTCCTATTAATTGATTTGTGTTAACCCTAATTGACTGATTAACGGATCTCTGCACCTTATTTTTGTCCCATCGATTTTCCTACCTTATTTGGTTTTACTCTACTGTATGCTATAAAAGCCTTTCATTGTTATGATTTCAGACACGCTTACACATTTACACTCAGACACACATACCTACATACGAAGTGACTTACATTGAGACTCTTGCACTCACACGCAGAACTTCTTTACTGAACAATTCTTACAATTCAACATTCTCAAAGTTGTCTGTTCTCTCATAAACTTGAGTTCTTTCTATCACTCTGATTTGCTGCACTGTTTAACCGGCTGGAAGCCAAGACTAAACTCTTTGGATCCAAACTGCCGTTACATTGCTGTTTACTTTCTTCCTAACTGGTATGTGTTAAATCCTGTTATCCTATTTTCTTCTATGTGCTTATGTGGTCGTTTTATTTCAACCATAGCATGCTTCTGTCTGATCTATGATTCCTTCTTACTTCTTTCTAAACTAGTATGCTTTAATTCCTGTTAACCTACTCTGTTCTATGTACTTATTTGCATAGTTCATTTCAAATCTCAGTATGCTTGATATATGCTTATATGATGATGATTAATAAACTAAGTTATTCACAATAATGTGAAACCTTGCTAATCAGTTGTATGTTCCCTGTTCTGCTGTAATGACCTGGCCGGTTGTTTTGAGAGTTAAAGCCCCGATCCATGGATAACAGCTTTCCCCACGTTTTCTTCTGCTATTGGGACTTGCCGGAGTGATTAATTATGGAACTCGGTGAGTTTTGGGACCCTTAGTCCTTAATTGAGTTTAAGCCTTAGAAATCGGACAGTAGTAGAAATTGTGTGAAGACGGATCCGGAATGGAATTTTGTTGACTTTTTTAGCTCCGTTGAGTGATTTTAGGCGTTACGAGCGCATCCGAGATGTGTTTTCGAGGTCTGTAGTAGATTTAGGCTTGAATTGGCGAAAGTTAGATTTTCGGCAATTTCTGCCGAAAGGTGAAATTTTGATGTCGGGCTCGAAATGGAATTCTGGGAGTGGCTGTAGGTTCGTAGTGTCATTAGTGACCTGTGTGTCAAATTTGATGTCATTCAGACTAGTTTTGACGTGTTTCGACATCGTTTGTAGATTTTGTAAAATTGCTAAGTTCTTAGGCTTGAATTCTTGTTTAGTTCTTGTTTTTGGTGTAATGTGATGTGGTTTGAAGGCTCCACTAAGTTTGAATGAGGTTATAGGACTGGTTGGTAGTGTTGGTTGAGGTCCCGGGGGCCTCAGATGTGTTTTAGAGTCTCAACGGGAAGAAAATGGGACATAGGCAAAATCTGATGTGGGTTGTTCTTGTGTTTCCGCACCTGCGGATGTTGGACAGCAGGTACGGTGCCGCAGAAGCGGTTTGGAAACCGCAGATGCGGTCTAAGGCATTGGGGAGCTGGTCGTAGATGCGACCCAAGGACCACAGAAGTGGAACCGTATCTGCTAGTAATGGGGCGCATGTGCGAAATCTGGCCTTTAATGAATTTACGCAGATGCGGATCCCCAGCCGCAGAAGATGGACTGCAGGTGCGGTGGACCCCTCGCAGAAGTGTAAAATCGCTGGTTGGAAATATGAAAAATCGAGGGTTTGAGTTCATAACTTCTAAAAATCAATTTGGAGCTCGAGAATTGGTGATTGTTTGAGGATTTTGAAGAGGATATTAGTGGATAACAATTCCTAACCCTATTTCACTTGTATTTCATCAATCTAATCAAGGAATTTGAGGGTAAAAGTTTGGAAATGGGGGAAAAAGTTTCCCAATTGAAAATCCGAGATTTGAGTTAGATTTTAACGTCAGATTTGGATGATTTTTGTTCAAATGTTCTCGTGAGTGAGCGGGTGTTCATAATTTGTAAATTTTACCCGATTCTGAGGCGTGGGCCCGGGGGTACTTTTTGGGCAATTTTCCTAATTTCGCATCTTAACTTCGAATTTATTAGTTGAACTAGTTTCTTATATCTATATTTACATTATGCAATTTATTTGAATAGATTAGGTCATTCGGAGTCGGATACTCGTGGCAAGAACGTGGTTTCAAGTTGATTTGAGCGGTTGAGGTAAGTGGATTGCCTAACCTTGTGTTGGGGACTTCCCCCTTAGGATATTTGATACTAATTATTGTGTGGATGCCGTGTACGTGAGGTGACGAGTACGTACACATGCCGTTATTGCTAAAATATCATTTTTCGTTCCTAAAACATAAATTGTTTCTCTTATATGAACTTGCTCTAATATGATAAATTGTTTAGCTTAGATTAGGAAAGCATGCTTACGTGTTTAATTCCCTACTTTATCTTCTGTGCGCCATGCTTAGTTAAGCCCTTACTCTCATTATCTTTGATTAGTTTAAACTGTGTAAATTCGATGTTATGCTTGTCATTCATCCTGCATGGCATATTTAAATTGCGAATACGGACGTATTCCGGGAGATCGCCATGTACTGCATATTTACTTTGGGACTACCGACGTATTCTAGGAGATCCCCCTGTACCGCATATTTACTTTGGGACTACAGACGTGTTCAGGGAGATCCCCCTGTACTGTATATTTAAATTGGAACTACGGACGTATTCCGAGAGATCCCCCTGTACTGCATATTTACTTTGGGACTACAGATGTACTCTGAGAGATCCCTCTGTACTGATTATTTTTTTTTGGACTACGGACGTATTCCGGGAGATCCCCCTGTACTATATGATCATATGGAACTACAGGACGGTATCTCGGGAGGTTCCACCTCGTGTTTACCTTGTTTTGAACCAAGGGCTCCCTTGACTGTTAAGTTTTCCGAGCATTTTCTTTAACTGTTATTGTAGAATCTAATTATATCTTGTACTGTTTTAAATTGATTATATTTTCTCCAGTAGGGCCTTAACCTGACCTCATCACTACTTGATCGGGGTTAGGCTTGGCACTTACTAGGTACCAAATGTGGTGTACTCTTGCCCTTTCCTGCACATATTTTTGTGTGCAGATCCAGGTACGAGCTATCAGCGTCATGGATAGTTGTTGCCGCTGATTCTAGGAGACCGCAAGGTATTTCTGCCGCGTCCGCAGAATCCTATGAGTCCCCTTCTATTCTATCATTTAGAGTTTTCCCTATGTATTTTCTAGACTTGTTTAGAGCTACAATAGTTGTTAGAAGCTTGTGACAATTTGTGACATTCCGGGTCATTGGGAAAGTATTTTTATATGAGCCGAGCGGCCAGTTATGTTATTTAGATTATTTCCCTTATTTCCTTTATTTCTTGTGTTTCACTTAAATTCCTCCATTAATAGTAGGCTTACCTAGTCCTAGAGACTAGGGGCCGTCACGATACCTTTCGGAGGGTAAATCGGGTCGTGACAAGTTGGTATCGGAACGTCTAGGTTCAAAGGAATCACAAGTCACAAGGTGGTTTATTAGAGTCTCGCGGATCAGTGCGGAGACGTCCATGCTGATATTTAGAAGGCTATGTAACTGTTAAGAACAATCGTATTTATTTGATTTCCTTGTTGTGCAAGTTATTGACATCAAAATTCTAAGATTATATTCTATTTTTCCCACATATGGTGAGGACCCGTACCGGGAGGATCGACAATCAGGCACCCGAGCCCCCAGTCAGGGCCTCCAGAGGCAGGGACTGGGGTAGAGGACGAGCACGCGGTGCAGCCTGAGCACCTGCGAGAGCTGTGGCAAAGGAGCCTCCGGCAGCTCCAGCTGGAGCGCCGGCAGCTCCAGCTGGAGCGCCGGCACCAGAGATTCCTTTTGCTACTCCAACATTCCAAGAGACTTTAGCTCAGTTCATAAGCATGTTCAGCACTCTAGCTCAGGCTGGACTACTTCCGATAGCCCCCGCTATATCTCAGGTCGAGGGAGGGGCACAGACTCTTGCAGCCCGCACTCCCGAGCAGAGGGGCCAGGTTGATCAGGCCCCAGAGTATATTCCTATGCCCCTAGTGGCTCCGGTTCAGCATGAGACAGGGTAGCTGCTTCTGAGGTAGAGTAGCTCAGACTTGAGAGATACATGAAGTACCATCCACCTACTTTCAGCGGACTAGCTTCAGATTATGCTATGGGTTTTCTTGAGGATTGTCATCGTATTCTCCGCACTATGGGCATTGTGGAGACGAGTTGGGTTTCTTTCACCGCTTTCCAGCTGAGGGGAGCGGCATATCAGTGGTGGCATGCATATGAGCTGAATAGTCCGGACGAGGCAGCCTCAATCACTTGGACTCAATTTTTAGAGATGTTTCTGCGAGAGTATGTCCCTTAGAGGCTCAGGAATGCTTCGCGAACAAAGTTCGAGCATTTGCGCCAGGGTACAATGACTGTGTCAGAGTATGCAGTCCGTTTCAGTGAGTTATCTCGTCATGCACCGACTTTGGCTGCCATAGCAAGAGAGAGGGTTCGTCGTTTCATCGAGGGAATCCACCCCAGTATTCGGACCAGTATGGCCAGAGAGTTGGAAATGGATAACACTTATCAACAGGCAGTGAGTATTACCAAGAGAGTAGAGGGAATGTTTGCCCGGGACCGAGAGGAGAGATAGGCTAGGAGATCTCGAGAGACTGGCTATTATTCAGGAGATCGTGCACCAACAACACATTATGGTAGGGGTTTTTTGAGTCTCCGTGTTCATTTAGCTCTTCCATCAGCCAGCGGTATTCCAACTCCTCCTAGACCTCAGGAGCCCTATTATGCATCGCTAGTATGTAGTATGCCTCCTGCCCGAGGTGCTATTACCGGCCAGTCCAGCAGGCCAGGTCCGAGTCAGTCTCAGCCACTGCGTCCTCCGAGGGGTTGTTTAGTGAGATTTAGTATACCATCAACTGCACGATAGAAGATGAATAAAGAGAGATTTCCTAACACCCTATAGCCCCCTGAAGATAAATACAGGCGTCTCCGTACCGATCCGTAAGACTCTATTGGGTTTGCCCGTGACTTGTGAGACCTACGTGAACCTAGAGCTCTGATACCATCTTTTCACGACCCAAATCTTAACTCAGGTCACGATGGTGCCCAATACTGCAGTCGGGAAAGCCAACACCAATATACTAGTGAGTTTCATATAGTTTACCAAAACATTTTCAACACTTACTTGACTTAGTTTTGAGACATTAAGTAGAAACAAATAACTTAGGCCATGTTAAACAAAGGTGGCCATAAAAGTCATAATTTAATATTTACAGCCCAAGCTAATGTCTACTAGCGTGTGAGCCAGGAACTAGTTTCACAAGTCTACAGGCATCTAGTAGAATGATATCAAGAGAATAAATGTATGTCATACTGTCTGAATAAGTATAGACATAAATGGCAAAAGAATAGATCCAAAGTCCTGCTGGAGATCGCCATGAGAAGTAGCTCACCGTGAAGCCTTGACTTGGTATAACTAAGGAACGAGTTCCGGACTGATACCCAGATGCACCTGCCTCAGCTGCTGTACAATTAAGTACAGAGTGTAGCATGGATACATAAAATAATATGTACCCAGTAAGTATCCAGTCTAATCTCGACGAAGTAGTGACGAGAGGTCAACTTGACACTTACTAGGGTCCAAATAGTATATTTAGGTGATATTTTAAAAGAGGACAACAGGTAAGTATGGATAGTAACGAAATAAATATCGAACTCTAATCAAAATCCAAGTACGTGGTGAAGCACCAATAATAATAACTGTGCACTACCGAAGGGTAGAGCGGCGCGAAATATAGATGCATCTATTAACCTTTCGTGGCATACGGACCACTCCCATGTAGGGGAAAGAATCACTCCGCTCGTGGGATATAAATTGCAAAGCGGTCGCATGCAAATATAACATCTTTCTTTAAATCCTTTCCAAATAACAATTCTTTTAAAACATCAAATTCTCAGTTTTCATGAAACAAAGTTGAATACAATGAAGTTACAAAGCATATAACTCAAGTTAATGAAATTCACATGGCATGGTGTGGGCCTAACTACCAGGACATAACAATATTAGTCACTATGCACGGACTCTCGTCACCTCGCACGTACATAATCCCCCACTAACAATAACACATAATCATTTATTTTACCTATGGGAAATATTCCCTCTTACAAGGTTAGAAAGGAGACTTACCTCGTGTCAAGTCTACTTCCCGGGTCAATAATGCGCCCGAAACTCCAAATACGTCGCCCAATGACTCGAAACTAGCCAAATATTGCATAAATAAATCAGTCTATACTCCAAAGTCCTTAATTCTCCTACTTAAATGATCATTTCAACCTAAATTGGGAAAATCCTAAAATACACCTCCGGGCCCGCATGCTCGGATTCCAGAAATTTTTGAAGGAAACTATCACCCATGGCCTAAGGATCAATATTATATAGTTTTTGTATGATTCCTTAACAAATTTCTTGGTAGTTTCCCATTTATATCAAAAACCTAGGTTTTACTCTAAACCCATGATTTCCACTAATTTGATGTGTTAATCTACCTAAGAATTCAAGTATTAAGCTAAATTTATAGTAAGAATTACTTACCTTACATTAGCTAGGTCGAATACCTTCTTTGCATGCTCTCAAAATCGCCCAAATATGAAGAAAAGTGTTCAAAATTTTCTAAGTCTCGTATTTAAAACGAAGCTCACAGCCTACAGGCTTTTCGCACCTACGACTCTAGGACAGCACCTATACGTAGAACCTACCTATACTACTCGGAATGACACCAAATTTTGTGATCAAGTCATAAATGACATAACAGAACTATTCCCGGTCTCGTAATTTCGTTTGGTTCTCGATAACACAAAAACACGTTCCAAAACTCAAGTTTGAACTTAAGGAAACCTTAATTCACTATTAGGCACCGACACACCCTCGGGTCATCCAAAACCCGTTCTGAACACACGCCCAAGTCCGAAATGATCATACGAACCTACTGGAACCTTCGAATCTCGATTTCGAGGTCATTTACTAAAAATGATGACCTAAGTCAAACATGGCCTTAAAGGCCAACCTTAAGGAACAAAGCGTTGCTATACCACTCCAAACTCCTCAAAACCTCGAACCACCCGTCCCCGCAAGTCATAAATCAGTAAAAGCAACTATGGGAAGTCTCATTTAGGGGAACGTGATTCGAGAACGCAAAATGACCAGTCGGGTCGTTATAGAATACACACATCCTCACCAAAAAGTCGCTGTTAAATTTAACTACTAGGACTACGTGGAAAGTTTTAATAAAACTCTTCTCTAAGAAAATCATAATAGGAAACATTCTTGGTTCATTAAAATCTGTTCTATTATGTTCAGCCAACAAATTCCAAATTGGTTTTTTAAATGGTGGAAATCATATGGTCCATCATTAGACATACTTCCTCCAATATTCAAAAGTTTATATACTCAATGGGTAGATATATCTCCCAAAATTATTTCTTTACAAAAAGATAATATCTTTTATGATGGCATAGCCTCCATGTATTTTTTCATAGAATTCTCAATTCCCTGGATAATGAAATGGGATGTACAAGTTGGTCATACCAACGAAGGGATTCTAGGTCTCTACAAAATATTTTATAATAAATTTTGGAGTAAATTACTCCAATCAGACAACCATGGGAAATTATTTGGTGAAAAATTAATCCAAGAAATCCAACAGAAAATTTTAAGACTATGTCAAACAGGAGGTAACAAATGTTGCAGTAGAAGAATTGAGTCCATTTTAACAGGTTACTAAAAAACATCAAATGAAGAAAGAAGCATTTTCCAAAAGAGAAATTATTGCATCATATTTTGAAGAAATAAAGAAAGATCTGGCATGAAATTTTGGGACAGAAATAAGTGATGATATATCAATGACCTCCATCGATAATATTTCCGATGAAGAAACCTGTGTAGCATGAGGAGAAGCTCAAACCAGTCAAAATGCAGATGTTAATATTGAATAAATTGACCTGACAAAAATGAAGGAAAGTGCAGAAGAATCTTATGCGAAAAAAGACAACAAGGGAAAATAGAAAACATGAATTATTGAAGGCCCCACAGACCAATTATCAGGGTAATAAATCCAAGCTTTAATAAAGAGATGGACTCCTCCATTATTGAAGGGAATCTACTTTTATAAAGTAGTTTTGTCCGTTTATAATAATGTTATTTTTTAGTTTTTTTTATTTTTGTACTCTTCCTTTTATCTTTTTGGCAGACTAAATAATTATGTCGGCCATTAGATTTTTATTTTTTAGAACTGATCCATTATAGAAAGGATCTTCATTATTGAGCACGAAGGAGGACCCAGAACATTAGAAAAAGCTTTCCCTTCTATAACTTCTCTAGTATTGTAAAAACTCTCTGTAAACCTTGTTATAAATATCAGAAAAGGTCACCTGACCACAATACCGGAGGTCTCAGGTATTTACATTTTTTGTTATTTTACAATTTTATTATTATTACTTAGCCTAAATGATAGGCTAAAGATATGAGTGTTAGACTTAGTCATCATAGGCTATTTACAAGTATTTTTTGTTCTTAAATTATATTGTATCACCCCAATGAGGCTATGGGTTGGAACTATATAGCCCATACAGTTACTAATTTTGATAGTAAAGCCTGGATAGGGCAACTTAATCGGTGGTCCTCGGTTGATCCGTTTTAGTCAAGATGGACGTTGAAGAAAGATGACTAGACAGGACTCGTGTTCTTATAATTTATTTCTTGATGTTCCGTTAGAAGTGATCCAGTTGAAATACCCGTCCAACCCAGACCCATACCCGTCCAAATTAACCCGCCTGACCTAAGATCTAATCCCAACCGTTGATCTCTCGAGATCAACGGATCCCAATACCCCTAACCCTTTTAATTATACTTACACCCCCTAACCCTAATTCATTTCCCCCTCTACCCGCCGTCACTAATCCCCTTCCTCTCATCTCCTCTCAACTCACCTCTCACATTCTGAAACCCTAGCGCTGTAACCCCCATTTCCCCTTCGATTCCAACTTAGAGATGGAATCCATTAACAATTACCTTACCTTATTAGCTCTCTCCTATTACTAGTAACCGATTATGGTATTACATAATCACTTGCCTAACATGGAAAACAAATCTCTCTTGCTTTAAACTAAATATGGTTCGAACCTTCACTTATTTCCGTCTATGTTCATTATCGTCCCTTTATGCTATGAATCTCTGAGATTTTTGTTCGATTCGTCACTTACCTTAAATTTAGGGTTCAGATCTTTTCAGATCTGTTATAGTTTTCTATTTTTTGTTAAATATTTTCCTTTAATGTTTCCATGCATCTCTATTATGATTTTTCTGACTAATCTTCCACCCTAAAAATTAGGGTTTTGATTCTTAAAAAATAGAACCAAATTTGGTTCATTTTTAATGATGTTGTTTATCCGTCTCTATGCATCTTTATTATAGTTTTTCTTTTGATATTCTTGACTAATTTTAATTACCCTAAAAATCAGGGTTTTCATTTAAACAGATTTTTCGCCAAACCTATTTCAACCTTTAATGATTCAATCCTTGTGCATTTCCTTTATTACTTCTGACTGATTTCACTTACCCAAAAATTTAGGTTCAAGCCTTAATTATTTCTGTCCATAAATCTTTGTATTTTTGCTCAATTTCTAGGGTTTTCGAGTATTTGATTGTTTCCCTTTTAATGTTTCTGTCTATTTGTCTTTAACCATGGCCCTGTAATTGCTGACTAATTTTACTTACCCCAAAATTAGGGTTTTGGAATCAGTCTTTCCTTTTTGTATAGTACTAATATTTCATTATTTTTTGTTCGATTTACCTGTTCTTGCCTTATTTGGTCCGGCATTTGGTTGTTAATTTATTCTATTTTCCTTAACCTAAGTAATTCTGGCCTGATTTTATGCTATTGATTGAAACCGACTTTAAACTAAGTCTTTTAATTGATTCCAGTCCATATTTGTCTATGATTGACTTATTACCTTTTTTTTCTGCATCATTGAGTACTATTTAAACCCCTTCTCCTTCTCCCTTTACACAGAATAGAACTCTCATTTTCTTTACTCACTAAAATCTTAAGCTCTCTTTGTTCTCTCTTGTTCTGATTTCTGTACTAAGTGGTTATTGTTTGGCCGGCTGAAAGCCAAGGCCAAATTACTCTGGAACTTAACTGCTATTGCATATTTACTTTCTCTCTTCTCAACCGGTATGCCCTAACCTTTGCAATTTCATTCTTTATGCTTTGTTTGACACGTCTGTTTCAATTCCTAGCATGATTCTGTCCTTTATATGACTATATAATTTCATTTGGTAATTATGTTAACCTAAGACTAAGTTATTTCAAATAGCGGGAATACCCTCATAAGTTAATGCAAGGTTTAGTTTGTTTCGTTAGCCTGTTCTGAACTTTATAAGGTACTATAAGCATGTAATCAAATTCGTTTGTTGCCTAACTCATGTGCTCTGTCTGTCTATTTCATGTACCTTGATAACTTAGTTGTTCTGCCTAATGGTTTGTGTGATTAAACAATGATTGTCATAAGTCCAGTATAATTACTTAGCTTGATCAAATTTTAATTTGTTTGAACTATGTGCTAAGCGTCAGTTCTGTTTGTTTTCTTGATGCAGTTTTTGCCTGCAACTCTATTTTCTGAACTTTCTTTCTTCTGAAATTGAACTGTTTATTTTAAAACCTGCCCCTTACCCTTTATGCACTGGTTTTCAAACTCCTACTCTTATTCATTTAGGTTCTCACCACTCCCAGTGTGAGCACTGCCTAGGTTTCTTGAGACTCCTTTGAACTCTTACACATTCTGGTTGGTCTTCCAACCTTTTATGACTTATCTTTATTAATGTGGTTCTAGTGTGAGCATTGCTCGGGGTCCTTGAGGACCTTGGGAACTTTGACACACTAGAAGCCTAATTTTAATGTACCATTGATGGATCACTACTATGCTCCCAAGATGCTGTGTTTGCAGGCCTGGTCTCCGGATTTAGATTGGTCTTATGAAGGCTTCCTATTGTATAATTGTTACTATTATGTAATTCCTTCAATATTATGGGCGGTAATAATCTCTATAATAACACTGGGTAGAAATCCTGCCTATAGGATTTAATTGTGCTGATTGAATTACGTGTGTACTAGATTGTGTTTAGAGATCCTGCCTATAGGATTTTCCTGATTATTTTGATTCAGTATTTTCACATTTGCATACAAGAGATCATGCTTATAAGAATTTTCGTTTAATTATGCATTACAAATCCTGTTCATAGGATCTACCCATATTTTCAACAAAACGTGCATTAGTGACCATGTCTATAGGATCTTGTTTGTTTGAAATAATAATCTTTTCCTGACAATCTGCTTAATTTCTGCCCATGTACGGTTAATAGATACCATG
Source organism: Nicotiana paniculata (assembly GCA_005239505.1). NCBI lineage: Eukaryota > Viridiplantae > Streptophyta > Magnoliopsida > Solanales > Solanaceae > Nicotiana > Nicotiana paniculata. Next base: position 73,417 of record ML303249.1, on the reverse strand, counting down.
TCTATAGGAATAAAAAATCAGTTTCAAACCTAGAAATCATGCCTATATGATTTAAATTAATAGATATCATGCCTATAGGGTGGAATCAGTTTTTAAACTAATAGTTATCATGCCTACAAGGGTTTAAATCGACTCAACAATTAGAAATACTGCCTAGAGGGGTTAAAATCAATTCAGCAATTAGAAATCATGCCTAAAGGATTTAAAAGGAATAAAAACTTGTCTTTATGAGTTAAAATCAATATTACACTTAGAAACCATGTTTATATATCTGTAATTTGTAAACTCGTAGAAATCATGCCTATAGGTTTGTGTTAATAAATTTTGAATTCAAAAAATTCTGTACATCACATAGGCAATCTGTAGGACTCATTAATGATTCTGGGCTTAAACGTGTGACATATTACATGCTTGGAATGCCATATTTGCGCTAAATAAAATCATTAGGCAAACAAATTGGTCACAATGCTCGCCTTAATAAAACTGTCTTTATATTCTGTTTCTGCCATAAAGATATCCTGCCTATAGGATCCTAAAATTAACGAAGTTTGCGCATTCAATTGCGTGCTTTTGTTGTTTACGTGTGGAGGTCAATGTGAGCCCTTATTTGTTTATTTGAAAGTCTTATTTGTCTTTTGTTTGTCGCCTAGATTTCTCATTTTTAAGTAACATAGATTGGTCTAGAATCATGCTAAATAGTGGTCCTAACACCTCCAGGGCCATAGGTAAGGGACGGGTAGTACACGCACAAGGAACGAGCTAGAAGCTATTAGAACGCTTAGGTAACAACTGAAAGATAGTAATTGGGTAGTAAGGAGATGATAGCCCGTGCGCTAATGCTATGAGTAACACCCCAACTTGGGGAAGTTATAAAGTATTTCATGGAATGATCCTATAGGCTAAAACACCTAGGACCCTCTTTAATCTTGTTTTAAGTAACTTATATTGTCCAAACTGTTTTCCTCACCTTTTAGACTAATTCGCTTAATTTAAGTTCGGTTGGGTTTCACGCCCCCTTTTTCCTCGCGGAAATCGGGTTTCGACATTTCTAAGACAACTGCTTCAGTTTTGGGAAGGGATATGGGATTTGAACAGTCGCCACCTAACGGATTAAGGTGCATTAGGGCACCTAGAGCAGTTAACTCATGAAACTAGTTTGCATCACCATAAATTGGGTAAGGGCTCGAAATTACCTTGAGGGGAAGGTGTTAGGCACCTCTCAAGGTCCACAATGGTGGGTCCGGATCGAACTTAATTAAGCGAATTACTCTTAAAAGAAAATAAAGAAATGTAGACAACTATTATTTCAAAACATGAATTCAAAGGGGTCCTATGTTTTTTAGCCTATAGGATAAATTTCCATGCAATACTTGGTAACTTTCCCCAAGTTGGGGTGCTACACATGGTATTAGCGCACGGGTCATAATCTCCTTTACTACCCAATTACTATCTTTCAGTTGTTAGTTAAGCATTCTAATAGCTTCTAACTCGTGCCTTATGCGTGCACTAACCGCCCCTTACTTATGGTCCTGGAGGTGTTTAGGACCTCTATTTAAGGTAGTTCTAGACTGTCCTATGTTGCTTAAAATGAGAAAAATCTAGGCGACAAACAAAATTTAGATAGGACTATCATGCAAGGAGAAAATAAGGGCTCATGTTAACCTCCACAAGAAACAACAAATGCACGCAATTCAATCAAAAAATTTCATTAATTTATGATCCTATAGGCAGGATATCTAGATGGGAATAAACATACTGTAAGAAAGATGTTTATTAAAACGAGCAGTGGGACCTACTGGCTTGCCTACTAATTTGATTAAATTTTGAATTTAGGCAAATTTCAAGCACCAAGAGATCACAATTTTTAGACCTAGAATTCTTAATAACCCTACAACTTTACCTAAGTGATAACCAGAATAGAATCATATGGGCCTGGCATTTACAATTGTTAATAATAGACCTATAACATGGTTTCTAAGCGACTTACTGATTTTAACTCATGAAAATAGATTTGATCTCTTTAGATCCTATATGCATGCTTTCTAATTTGCAGAATTAATTAACTCATATAGGCGTGATTTCTAAGTGTTGAAACCTATTACAAGCATGATTTCTAAATTTACCAACGGATCTTACTCTGTAGGCATGATTTCTACTAGTTTAAATCCTAGAGACATGATTTCTAGGTGTTGAAACTAATTTGTTTATTCATATAGGCATGATATCTAAGTTGAAAATGATTTTGATGTTTTATATAGGCATGATATCTAAGTTGAATGATTTTAGTCCCTATAGGCATGAATTCTATTAATCACACGTGGGAAGAATTTTAGACAAGTCACAAGGAAAGTTTATTAATTCATACAAATATGATCACAAATGCAGAATTAACAAAAGAACTATAGGCAGTGTCTCTAGTATGCGTAATCATAGACAATCAGGAAAACATCCTATAGGCAGGATCTCTAAAAGAACAACAACATGCACCTAAGGAACCAACACAGTTGACCTATAGGAAGGATTTCTACTCGAGTTTTTTAACAAAGATATATGAAAAAACCCCAGCTTTTACTAATAACCCCAGATCTGTTCATTACATCGATTATTACATTATTATAGCCCAATAATGAATAAATTACATAACAAAATTCATTATACTACAAGGAGACTTCATAGGCCCAATATAACATGAGAACCAGGCCTTCAAGCAAAGCAGATCTGAAGCATAATTGTGGTCCATCCATTGACACACAAAATTGGTCTTCTGGTGTGTCAAAGTTCCCAAGGGCCTCAAGGACCCCGTGAAATGCTCACACCAGAACCTTAATCACAAAATAGTTTGTAAAAGTTCGCAAGACCAGCCCCAATGTATTAGGAGATGGGGGCTTTAACTCTCAAAACGACCAGCCGGATCGTTACATACTCCCCCTCTTAAAACAATCGTTCGTTCTCGAACGAGTATAAAGACATACTTGAAGCTGTGAAAATATGAGGGTACTGGCTGCGCATATCCTGCTTGGTCTCCCAAGTCTTCTCCTCGACCGGCTGACCCCTCCACTAGACTGTTATTGATGTAATGCTCGTTGACCTGAGTTTTCTGACCTGCGTATACAAAATGGCTACTAGCTCCTCAACATAAGATAGTTCCTTATCCAACTGGACTGAGCTGAAATCTAATACATGAGTCGGATCACCGCGATACTTCTGGAGCATAGAAACGTGGAACATAGGATGAACTCCTACTAGGCTGGGAGGCAAGGCAAGCTCGTAAGAAACCTCCCCAACGCGTCGCAATATCTCAAATGGGCTAATAAACCTCGGGCTCATCTTGCCTTTCTTCCCGAATCTCATGACGCCGTTCATAGGCGATACCCGAAGCAAAACTCGATCACCAGTCATAAATGCCAAATATCGAACCTTCCGGTCCGTATAACTCTTCTGCCTAGACTGGGTTGTGCGGAGTCTCTCCTGAATCACCTTCACCTTGTTCAGGGCATCCTGGACAAAATCTGTACCCAATAATTGGGCCTTGCCCGACTCAAACCAACCCACTGGGGACCGGCACCGCCTACCACAAAAAGCCTCATACGGTGCCATCTGAATGTTGGACTGGTAACTGTTGTTGTAGGAAAACTCTTCAACTGTCAAGAACTTTTACCATGACCCTCCAAACTCCATCACACAGGCGCGAAGCATATCCTCAAGAATCTGAATCATGCACTCGGACTGCCCGTCCGTCTGAGGGTGAAAGGTTGTGCTCAGCTCCACCCTAGTTCCCAACTCTTACTGTACGGCTCTCCAGAACCGTGATGTGAATTGATTACCTCTGTCTGAGATGATAGATACTGTAATATCGTGAAGGCGGACGATCTCTCTGATATAAATCTCAGCCAATCTCTTTGAAGAATAAGTGGTCATGATCGAAATTAAATGAGCTGACTTGGTCAGCCGATCCACGATGACCCAAATTGCATCAAACTTTCTCAAAGTCCGTGGAAGTCCAACTAAAAAGTCCATGGTAATCCGCTCCCATTTCCACTCGAGGATCTCTACCCTCTGAAGTAATCCACGACCTCTGGTGCTCATATTTGACCTACTTACAGTTGAGACAGTTGGCCACAAACCCCACTATATCCTTCTTCATCCTTCTCCACCAATAGTGTTGTCTGAAATCCTGGTACATCTTCGCGGCACCCGGGTGAATGGAGTACCGCGAGCTATGAGCCTTCTCAAGAATAATCTCCTGAAGCCCATCTACATTAGGTACACATATCTGCCCCTGCATCCTCATAACACCATAATAATATTTAGTCACATCTCTGGCATCACCTCGCTGGACCTTGTCCTAAAGGACCAGAAGGTGGGGGTCATCATACTAACGCTCTCTAATGCAGTCATAAAGAGAAGACCGAGCAACCACACAAGATAATACCCGGCTAGGCTCTGAAATATCCAATCTTATGAACTGGCTGGCTAAAGACTGAACATCCAAGACTAAAGGCCTCTCAGCTTATGGAAGATATGCCAAGCTCCCCAAACTTTCTGCCCGGTAACTCAAGGCGTCGGCCACTACATTGGCCTTCCCCGGGTGGTGTAATATAGTGTTATCACAGTCTTTCAGTAGTTCCAACCACCTCCGCTGAGGTATATTAAGGTTCTTCTGCCTAAACAAGTGCTGCAAATTTTGATGATCGGTGTATATCTCACAAGGAACACCGTACAAATAATGATGCCAGATCTTCAGGGCGTGAACAATAGCTGCTAACTCGAGGTAATGAACCGGATAACTCTTATCATGCACCTTCAACTGTATGGACGCATAGGAAATCACCCTACCATCCTGCATCAATATTTCTCCAAGGCCAATCCTCGAGGCATCACAATAGACAGTGTAGGACTCCGAACCTATAGGCAACACTAATACTGGGGTTGTAGTCAATGTTGTCTTGAGCTTCCAAAGGATCTCCTCACACTCCTCGTTCCACCTGAACGGAGCACCCTTCTGGGTCAGTCTGGTCATAGCTGCTGCAATAGATGAAAATCCCTCTACGAAGCGACGGTAGTACCCTGCCAAACCAAGAAAACTGCGGATCTCCGTAGCTGATGACGGTCTAGGCCAACTCTGCACCCCTCCACCTTCTTCGGATATACCTTGATCCCATCACAAGACACTATGTGGCCCAAGAACGCCACTGAATCAAGCCAGAATTCACACATAGAGAATTTTGCATACAATCTCTTCTCCCTCAAAGTTTGAAGCACGATCCTCAAGTGCTGCTCATGATCTTCCCGAGATCGGGAATATAGCAGGATGTCGTCAATAAACACAATGACGAAGGAATAAATATAAGGACAGAACACATTGTTCATAAAATACATAAAAGCTGCTGGGGCATTGGTCAGCCCAAATGACATGACAAGAAACTCATAGTGACCATATATGGTCCTGAAGGCAGTCTTCGGGATGTCCGGCTCCCGAATCTTCAACTCATGATAGCCATATCGCAAGTCAATCTTGGAAAATACCCTGGAATCCTATAACTGATCAAATAAATCATCGATGTGAGGCAAAGGATACATGTTCTTCACTATGACCTTGTTCAACTGCCGATAATCAATACACATACGCATAGAGCCATTCTTTTTCTTAACAAATAATACCGGAGCACCCCAAGGTGATACACTGGGCCTGATGAAATCCTTATCAAGCAACTCCTGAAACTGCTCCTTCAACTCCTTCAACTCAGAAAGAGCCATACAGTAAGGAGGAATAGAAATGGGCTGAGTGCCCAACAACAATTCAAAGCCGAAATCAATATCTCTATCGGGCGGCATACCCGGAAGGTCAGCTGGAAATACATCGGGGAATTCCCTCACTACTGGGACTGACTCAACTGAAGGGGTATCAACATTGACATCTCTCACATAGGCCAAATACGCATCACACCCCTTCTCAACCATCCGCTTAGCCTTAAGAAATGAAATGACCCTGCGGGGAGTATACTCTAAGGTACCTCTCCACTCTAATCTCGGCAAGCCTGGCATAGCTAGTGTCACGGTATTAGAATGACAATCAAGCATAGCATAATGGGGCGACAACCAATCCATGCACAAGATAGAATCGAAATCTACTAAGAGTAATCAAACACGCCGATATATGTGGTCCACAACTAGAGAGTCTCCCACAGGAGTTAATACATAAACAGGTGAACTCAAAGAATCTCGAGATATCCCCAAATGTGGAGCAAAATAAGAGGGCACATATGAATATATAGAGCCTGGGTCAAGTAATACTGATGCATCACTATGACAGAGAGGGACAATACCCGTGATGACTGAATATGATGCAACGTCCTTGGAACGGGCCGGAAGGGCATAGTACCTGGCCTGGCCTCCCCCTCTAAGGTGGCCTCTACCTCTCCGACCTCCACCTCGAGCTGGCTGAGGAGGTGGAGTGGTAGCTAGGGATGGAAGAGTAGCCGGAGGACATGGTGGAGCACGTCGAGGCTGATAAGTTTGTGGAGGTGCACCCCTCTTGGCTCTAGGGCAATCTCTAATCATGTGACGAGTGTCACCACACTCAAAACAACATTTCAGGAGATCTTGGGCCGTATGATGCGGTTCATGGACACCATGACTCAGGCTGGTTTATTCCAAACAAATACGGCCACATATTAGGCGGGAGGAGGAGCATTGAACCCTACTGCATAGGCCTTCGGACATGCAGCATCAATATATCAGACCCCGGGTACACTGCCCGTAGGTGGAGTCCAGCCAGCAGCAGCAGCACCTGAGGTCAGACCAGCTGCGGACGGTGATCTGCAGAAGTTATTAGACAGGTGGATAAGATTACACCCTCCTGTCTATGGAGGCGAGCGTCATGAGGACGCACCGGACTTTATTGATAGGTGCAGGGACAGACTGCAGAATATGAGGATACAGGAGTCTCATGGAGTTGACTTCACTACTTTTCAGCTAGAGGGCAGGGCCCCTAGATGGTGGCAGTCCTATTTTCTTGGAAGACCGGCATATTACCCTCTTATTACTTGGGAACAGTTCACTCGGCTATTCCTTGACCGGTATATTCCATCATATTAGAGGGAAGAGATGCGGTATCAGTTTGAGCAGCTGGAGCAGGGTCAGATGTCAGTGACCGACTACGAGGCTAGGTTTTCTGAGCTGTCTCGTCATGTACTCATGATACTTCCTAGTGACGCAGAGAGTTCGGAGATTTGTAGCTAGGTTGCATCTAGGTATTAGGGCCAACATGGCCCGAGAGTTGGAGATGGGGACTCCTTATCAGCTTGTGGTAGAGATTTCTCGCAGGATTGAGGGTTATCGGCCGAGGAGCAGAGAGTAGGGGCAGTAGGATAAGAGAGCTAGATTTTCTGGAGATTTCATAGGTGCTCCAGCTAGGGGCAGAGGTCAGTTTGGTAGGGGCCAGCCCAGTAAGACCCCATATACAGCACCCCTACCACCTCCACGAGGTATTTTAGCGAGGCCTTATTTCAGTGCCATACCAGAGAGTTCTCACTGCCCGTCGACTATTCAAGGTTCCTCAGGCGGGTATGCTGGTCATCAGGGGTCTTCTAGCCCTTACTTCAGTGCTATGACGAAGAGTTCACATCCCCCTCCAACTATTCAGGGTTCTTCTTCAGGGTAGCAGGCCATGGTGCCGGGATGTTATTATGAGTGTGGGGATCCAGATCACATGAAGAGGCATTGTCCCAGGCTTCGGGGCAAGGCAGTGCAGCAGGGTCACCAGCCTATGAGATCAGCACCAGCGGTTCGGCTACCCACAGGTGGAGGACAGACTGGTAGGGGTCGTCCCACAGGTGAAGGCCAAGAAAGGGGAGCCCAGTCAGCTCCTGTTTATTTCGATGGAGGTCAGACATCCGGTGCTCCAGCCATATTCTATGCTATTTCGTCCAGATCAGATCAATGGCCTCAGATGTCGTGATCACAAGTATTATTTCAGTATGCGGTACGGATGCATCGGTATTATTCGATCCAAGGTCCACTTATTCATATGTATTAACCTGATTTGCTCATTCCCTGATATTCCTCATCAGTCCTTGGGTACTCCTATTTATGTGTCCACTCATGTGGGCGAATCTGTTATTGTGGACCCGATTTATCGGTCATGTGTGGTTACATTATGTGGGTCCGAGACCAGAGTGGACCTCATATTATTTGATATGGTTGATTTTGGGGTCATCCTGGGCATGGATTGGCTGTTTCCCTATCATGGCATTCTATATTTCCATGCCAAGACTGTTACTCTATCCATGCCCAAGTTGTCGAGATTGGACTGGAGAGGTTCCTCAGTTAGTGCAGCTAGTCGGGTTATTTATTTCCTGAAAGCTCGACATATGGTCGAGAAGGGTTATTTGGCTTATCTTACGTATGTGCGGGACACCACCGCCGAGTCTCCAACGATTGATTCAGTGCCAGTAGTTCGAGAGTTTGATGATGTATTCCCTTCAGACGTTTCAGGCATGCCACCGGATCGTGACATTGATTTTTGCATTGACTTAGCCCCAGGAAACCAACCTATATCTATTCCCCCGTAGCATATGGGTTCGAAAAAATTGAAAGAACAGCTTGAGGAATTTTTGGCTAAGGGGTTTATCAGACCGAGTGTATCTCCTTGGGGTGCTCCAGTGTTATTATTGAGGAAGAAGGATGGGACTATGGGGATATGTGCTGATTAACGCCAGTTGAACAAGGTCACCATAAAAAAAGTACATGTTGTCGTGTATCGATGATTTGTTTGACCAGTTGCAGGGTGCTCGAGTATTTTTTAAGATCAACTTGAGATCGGGGTACCATCAGCTGAAGATTCGGGACTAAGATGTTCCGAAGATGGCCTTTCATACGAGATCTGGTCATTATGAGTTCCTGGTGATGTCCTTTAGCTTGACTAATGCCCCAGTAGCATTTATGTACTTGATGACATGGGGTTTAGGCCTTATATTGAATCTTTTGTCATTGTCTTCAATGATGACATTCTGATTTACTCATGTAGCCTGGGGGAGCACGAGCAGCATTTGAGAGTTGTGCTCCAGACTTCGCGAGAACATAAGTTGTACGCTAAGTTCTCCAAGTGTGAGTTTTGGTTGGATTCTGTGGCATTCTTGGGGAATGTGGTATTCGGAAAGGGTATCAAGGTTGATCCTGAGAAGATTTAGGCAGTTCAGAGTTGGCCACACCCTACTTCTGCTACAAAGATCAGAAGCTTCTTGGGTCTAGCAGGTTATTATCGCCGATTTGTGGAGGGTTTTTCATCCATCGTAGCTCCTCTGACTAGATTTACTCAGAATAATGCCCCATTTTAATGGTCCGACAAGTTCGAGGCGAGCTTTTAGAAGCTCAAGACAGCATTGACCTCAGCACCAGTTCTGGTGTTGCCTTCCGGTTCTGGGATGTATACAGTTTATTGTGATGCTTCACGTGTTGGTTTGGGTTGAGTGTTGATGCATGAGGGGCGAGTTATTGCATATTCATCACGACAGTTGAAGGTTCATGAGAAGAATTACCCTGTGCATGATATGGAATTGGCGGCGATTTTTCATGCTCTTAAGATTTGGAGGCACTACTTGTATGGGGTGCCTTGTGAGGTTTATAAAGATCACCGAAGTTTGCAGAACTTATTCAAGCAAAGGGATCTTAATTTGAGGCAGCGTAGGTGGCTTGATTTGCTGAAGGATTATGACATCACCATTATTTATCATCTGGGCAAGGGATATGTGGTAGCAGATGCCTTAAGCAGGAAGACGGAGAGTATGGGTAGCTTGGATTATATTTCGGCGGAGGAGAGACCTCTAGCTTTGGAAATTCAGTCCTAGGCTAATCGCCTGGTGAGGTTGGATCTTTCTGAGCCTCGCCGAGTTCTTGCACGTGTGGTTGCTCAGCCTTCATTATTGGGGGAGATCAAGGCTCAGCAGTTTGATGATCCGCGCTTGGTAGAGCTGCGAGAGATAGTGGTACAGGGTAGTGCCACAGAGGTTTCTATTGGCGAGGATGATGTTCTGATACTTTAGGGTCGCTTATGTGTCCTTAATGTTGATGGCTTGAGGGAGAGGATTCTAGAGGAGGCTCACAGTTCATGGTATTTTATTCATCCTGGTGCTACGAAGATGTATCGTGACTTGAAGCAGCATTTCTGGTGGAGGCAGATGAAGAAAGGCATAGTGGAGTATGTGGCTATGTTTCTAAATTGCCAACAGGTTAAGTATGAGCACCAGAGGCCTACTTCAGCAGATGTTTATACCTGAGTGGAAATAGAGCACACCACTATGGACTTCGTAGTTGGGTGGCGTCGGACATTGCGAAAGGTTGATGCGGTTTGGGTCATTGTGGACGGGTTGACCAAGTCGGCACATTTCGTTCCAGTAGCTACTACTTATACTTTTGAGATTTTGGCCCAGATCTACATTCGGGAGATAGTTCAGTTGCATGGTGTGCCTGTGTCCATTGTATCAGATCGAGGTCCTCAGTTCACCTCGCACTTCTTGAGAGCATTTTAGAGTGAGTTGGGCATTCGAGTAGAGCTCAGCACAGCATTTCACCCTCAGATTGACGGGCAGTCGGAGCGGACAGTTCATATATTGGAGGACATGCTCAGGGCATGTGTGATTGACTTTGGAGGACAATGGGACCAGTTCTTGCTTTTGGCCGAGTTTGCTTATAATAATAGTTATCAGTCCAGCATTGAGATGGCTCCATTTGAGGCCTTGTATGGTTGGTGATGTCGTTCTCCCATCGCGTGGTTTGAGTCTGGAGAGGCTAAGCTATATGGCACTGATCTGGTGAAGGATGCTTTGGATAAGGTAAAGTTGATTCAGGAGAGGCTGCGCGCTGCACAGTCCAAGAAGAAGAGTTACACGGATCAGAAGGCGCGTGATGTATCATTTATGAAGGGCGAGAAGGTTCTGTTGAAGGTCTCGCCGATAAAGGGTATTATGAGGTTTGGGAAGAAGGGAAAGATGATCTCGAGGTTTATAGGTCCATTTGAGGTGTTGAGGCGAGTAGGGGAGGTTTCCTACGAGCTTGCCGTACCTCCTTGTTTATCAGGAGTTCATCTGGTCTTTCATGTATCCATGATCCAGAGGTATAACGCCGACTTCTCTCACGTGATAGATTTCAGCACCATTCAGTTTGATGAGAGGTTGGGGTACGAGGAGGAACCAGTTGCTATTATTTACAGGCATGATCGCCAGTTCAGGTCCAAGAGGGTTTCCACCGTAAAGGTCCAATGGAGGGGCCAAAGAGTCGAGGAGGCGACTTGGGAGTCCGAGGAGGACATGCGGAGCATATATCCACACTTATTCAGAACTCCAGGTATGATTCTAGACTCGTTCAAGAACGAACATTTGTTTAAGATGTGGAGAATGTAACGACCCGACTGTTCGTTTTCCGTTCTAGAACCCTGTGCCCCTAAATGAGACTTCTCATAGTTGCTTTTACTGATTTATGACTTGCGGAGATGGGTGGTTCGAGGTTTTGAGGAGTTTGTAGTGGTATAGGAATGCTTCGTTCCTTAAGATTGGCCTTTAAGGACAAGTTTGACTTCGTTCAACATATTTAGTAAACGACCGTGGAATCGAGATTCGAAGGTTCCGGTAGGTTCGTATGATGATTTCGGACTTGGGCATGTATTCGGAACAGGTTTTGTATTACCCGGGGGCATTTCAGCGCCTAATAGTGAATTAAGGTTTCCTTAAGTTCAAACTTGAGATTTAGAACGTGTTTTTGTGTTATCTAGATCCAAACGGAATTTCGAGATCGGGAATAGTTCCATTATGTTATTTATGACTTGCTCGCAAAATTTGGTGTCATTCTGAGTAGTGTAGGCAGGTTCGGCATATTGAAAGCGAATTCAAGAACTTAAAGTTCTTAAGTTTGATCCAATAGGTTTTGGGGTATGATTTTTAGATTTAACAGTGTTTCGGACGTTCCGCAGGCTTGAGCGAGTCCGTATTATGATTTAGGACTTGTTGGTATATTTCGACGGGGTCTCGGGTGGGCCCAGATGCCATTTAGGCATCGAGCGAGGCAAAAACTAGCCTTAAATGACTGCTGGTGCACCAGATCTTGTGCGACCGCACATGCGGAGGGCAAGTCGCAGGTGCAAGACCGCTTCTGCAGTCCCAGCCTCGCAGGTCTGACTCCTGAGGGAGCTGGCCATTTCCGCAGATGCGGACTCCGCTCTGCAGGTGCGAAGCCAGGCCGCTTTCCCCTTCTCCGCATATGCGAGATTTTTCTCGCATATGCAAGACCGCAGGTGCGATCCTAGAGCCGCAGGTGTGAAAAGCCTGTAGGCAGTGAGCTTCATTTTAAATACGGGACTTAGCCATTTTTGAATACTTCTCTTCATCTTTGGGCGATTTGGAGAGCATGCAAGGAAGGTATTAGACCTAGCTACTATAAGGTAAGAAATTCCTACTATAAATTTAGCTTAATTTTTAGGTAGATTGACACATCAAATTAGTGGAAATCATGGGTTTAGAGTAAAACCTAGGTTTTTGACAAAAAAGGGAAATTACGAAGAAATTTGTGAAGGAATCATACAAAAACTATATAATATTGATCCTTAGGCCATGGGTGATAGTTTCCTTCAAAAAATTTAAGAATTCGAGCATGCGGGCCCGGAGGTGTATTTTAGGATTTTCCCAATTTAGGTTGAAATGATCATTTAAGTAGGAGAATTAAGGACTTTGGAGTATAGACTGATTTATTTATGCAATATTTGGCTAGTTTTGAGTCCTTCGGTGATGTATTTGGAGTTTCGGGGGCATTCTTTACTCGAGAAGTAGACTTGACACGAGGTAAGTCTCATTTCTAACCTTGTAAGAGGGAATTTCCCCCATAGGTGAAATAAATGATTATGTGTTATTGTTTGTGGGGGACTACTATGTGCAAGGTGACGAGAGTCCGTGCGTAGTGACTATTATTGTTATGTCCGGGTAGTTAGGCCCACACCATGCCATGTGAATTTCATTAACTTGGGTTATATGCTTTGTAACTTTATTGTGTGAAACTTTGTTTCAAAAAAACTGAGAATTTGGTGTTTTAAAATAATTGTTATTTGGAAAGGATTTAAAGAAAGATGTTGTGTTTTCATGCAACCGCTTCGAAATTTATATCCCGCGAGCGGAGTGTTTCTTTCACCTACTCTCATGGGAGCGGGCCGTATGCCACGACAGGTTAATAGATGCATCTATGGTTCGCACCGCTCGACCCTTCGACAATGCACAGTTATTATTATTATGTTGGCCCAGGCCGGATGTCCTTATTCCACTATGCGCATGCTATTTGCTTCATCTTTTTTTATGACCGTTGAGCTGTGAAATATCCTGGAACAACGAACTGAAAACTTGTATATTGGTGCGCTACCACGTATTTTGATTTTGATTATGATTCGATATTTATATAATTACTATCCATGCTTACCTGTTGTCCTCTTTTAAAATATCACCTAGATATACTGTTTGGACCCTAGTAAGTGTCAAGTCGACCTCTCGTTACTACTTCTTTGATATTAGACTGGATACTTACTGGGTACATATTATTTTATGTACTCATGCTATACTTTGTAGTTAATTGTACAGGATCTGAGGCAGGTGCATCTAGGTATCAGTCCGGAGCTCGTTCCTGAGTTATATCCAGTCAAGGCTTCACGGTGAGCTGCTTCTCCTGGTGATCTCCAGCAGCACTTTGGAGCTATTATTTTGCCATTTCTGTCTATAATTACTCAGACAGTAGGACAGACTTTTATTCTTTTGATATTATTCTACTAGATGCTTGTAGACTTGTGACACTAGATCCTGGCTCACACGCTAGTAGACATTAGCTTGGGCTATTAATATTAAATTATGAATTTTATGGCCACCTCTATTTAACATGGCCTAAGTTATCCGTTTCTACTTAATGTCTCAAAACTAAGTCAAGTAAGTGTTGAAAATGTTTTGGAAAACCACATGAAACTCACTAGTAGATTGATATTGTCTTGTTCGACTGTGGTGTTGGGGGCCATCGCGACCCCTAGTTAAGATTTGGGTCGTGAAATATTCTCTATCCATTAAGGTACTAATTCCCCATTCATTTGAGGGTAATACCTTCTTGATAATTATTTTAGAAAAACTATAAGTTTTCTTAGTATTTGCAGGATAGAAGTGTTGAATTTCAGCTGATCCTGTAGTTGAGAGTATTATCTCATAATGCATCCTATATTTATAAGCAGGAGTAGCATATGAAACTATATCTAAATACCGAGTCATAAGCTGCCATGGATTATCCTTCCATTTAAGGTCGGATTGTTCCAAAAGAATTATTAATTCTTTCTTTTTCTTTTGGTTATAAACCTCAAGGTTTTCATGACTTTCCTATGTTATTACTCAGGAGTATGTTGGTACATTTGATGTACCTTCTTTCTTTTTGGATTTTATAAAATCCATAAAGTCTTAATATAAAGGGTGTTCTGTATTACCACTTGGAATATCTGCTTGTAACGACCCGACCGGTCATTTTGAGCTCTAGCGCGTAGTTCAGCGGTTTGAGGCCATGAGCAACTTCATTTCAGGTGTTATGACTTGTAGTGTGGTCAGAATTATATTTCGGGAAGTTTAGAGTCAGCTTGGAAAGAAAATTCTCATTTCAGAAGCCATAAGTTGGAAGAATTGACTAAGACTGGAATTTTAGTAAACGACCTCAGAATCAGGATTTGAAGGTTCCAGTAGGTTCGCATGATGATTTCGGACTTGGGCGTATGTTTGGATCGGGTTTTGAATCACCGGGGAGAGTTTCAGCGTATATTGTGGAAGTTAGCATTTTAGAAGAAATTTTATAAGTCTGGGTTGAATTGCATTTAAGTGATATTGATGTCCGTTTGGGATTCCGAGTCTGGGAATAGCTCTATATGGATATTTTGGAGTTGAGAGCGCGATCGGAAGTGAATTCGGAGGTCCGTAGGTTATTTTGAAGCCATTTGGCTAAAGATAGAAATTTGAAGGTTTTTGAGAACTCCGACCAGAAGTGGAAACTTTTACATCGGGGCCGGAATGCGATTCCGAAAGTTGGAGCATGTCTGTAATGTTGAAAATGGGTTTTGGCCATTTCTTCTCATTTTTCTCTTGTTTGGGCGATTTTTTGAGAGCTTCAAGAAGGGATTTTCGCCATCAATGTCAAGGTAAGTTGTTTTTACTCATTTCATGTTAAATACAAGGTTTATACATGGATTTGAACATGAAAATTTGTGGAAAAGTAGGGAATTTTGAAGAAAACCCTAGAATTTGCATTATTGGATTTTGACCACGTATTTGAGCATGAAATTAGGAGTAAATTATATGTTGGAGTTAATAAAGCCATGGGTAATCTTTATCTTAGAAAAATTTAGAAATCCGAGCATGTGGGCCCAAGGGCAGTATTATCAACTTTTCGAGCGGAATTGGGAATTTATATAAATTGAATTGTTATAAGTATTAGAGTATATTTTCATTGGTTGTCGTTATTTGGCTAGTTGAAGCGTTGTGCATTGATTTGAGTCATCGGGAGGGCTTGGAAGCCGGTTATGGAACTTCGGAGCAAGGTAAGTCTCATTTATAACCTTGTAAGAGGGAATTGTCCCCATAGGTGAAATACTTAAATATGTGCTACTATTTGTGGGGGCTGCGTACGCACGAGGTGACAAGAGTCCGTGCGTAGCTACTATCATGCTTGTGTTTGGATTGTCTATTACCCACTGGCATGCTTTACTTGTTGTACTTGTAATTTTGCTAATGAAATTAGACTGTTAATATTATTGAATTAGTAACTGAATACCTAAAAAGGTTAAAGTTTATTTTCCTTAATCATCTAGAAAGAAAATTGATTTTTCCTGGGATAATTGTTTTACCGATAAAGCATGTTTTATTTGCCGTACTTGTATTCTTACTGATAAATTTATAATATTTAAAACCTTATTGAACTTGGGAAATGAATTTCTAGAAAAGGATTAAAATAATATATTTGTGACCACTAAAAGAGAAATTGTCATTTCCTTGGGTAATTGTTTTCCCGATATAGTCGGGGTGGACTGTTTGAATGTGTATGCTTATGTGTGACCGCTTCACAATTTATATTCCGCGAGCGGAGTGGTTCTTCCACTACTCTCAAGGGAGAGGGTTGTATGCCACGGCAGTTTAATATATGCATCTATGGTTCGCGCCGTTCGACCCTTCGGTAGTGCACAATTTACATTTAGGTTGGTTCGGGCCGTTCGACCCTCAACATTGCTTGTGCATGATATTTACTACGGACATGCTGTGATTTTTACCTGATTACCGACCTGAAAATTTTAAATTTTCAACGTAAATGACGAGGATTTAAGAATATAAAATGTGAAAGAAGTTGCTATTTCCTTTCGCTACTTGTGAAGTTGCCTATGATATCTATGTTTAGTGTAACCCTTGATTTCATTAAATTGACCTCTAGCAAGTGTCAACTTCGACCTCTCGTCACTACCTCTTCGAGGTTAGGCAGGATACTTACTGAGTACACGTTGTTTTCGTACTCATGCTACACTTGTTGTGCATTTTTATTGCACAGGTACATTCATAGATAGTGGCCCCTGCTTGACGCAGTGATGTGACTGACTTGGAGACTTAGACGAGCTGCACCATCCGGAGATGACCCGCATCCGGCATAGTCTTCCTCATATGTATTGTATTTTATTTTAAATTCCTTGTCCAGTTTGTATTCCGGACAAGTATTATAGTACATGTATAATTCCTAGAAAATTTGCTCATGCACTTGTGACAGCAGTTTCTGGGAAAATTATGGGATTTATTACCTATTTAAATTTGCTAAAGATATTATTGTTCACTCAGTGGAAGATCGTATTATTATTTAAGACAATGAAAAAGGAATGACATCAAGAATTGTAAAATAAATTAAGTATTGGCTTGTCTGACAGTGAGGTCCAGCGCCATCACGACCTTAATGGATTTTGGGTCGCGACACTGCTATATTAGCAGCTATCAATTGTTGGTTACCCATTTAAGCGAGAATATTATTCCCTCTGCGATAGGAAGATGTCATTCCTTTTCCTCTATTCCGAGGAGGTCTGTATGCAGGCCTCATAATCTTTAATAGACAAATAAAGAATTATGAGTTCAAATATTCTCTTGTAGGAAAATCAGGGAGAGTATTATCTGACCCTTTCTTGTATATGATCTCAAAATCAAATGGGCTAATAATGCTTGCGACCTTGCAAACATTTCTTTGGAAACATCATGTTTGAAATCTTTATTAAAGATAAATTTTGTTGCTTGGCAATCTGTTTTTATTAAAAGCTTTTGATAATATAAATCAGTCTGAAATTTTATAACACATTATACTATAACAAGGATTTCCTTAGCTACAATAGCATAATTCTTTTGGGAATTATTCCATTTTCATGAATAGAGTTGAAAAGATATTCTTGTTTATTCATTGGAGAACACTGTCTGAGTATTGCTCCATACCAAATATCTGAGGCATCAGTTTCAACAATCTTTGCCCAGATAGGGTTAGCAATAGTTAAACATGGAAGATTATTAACCTTCTGTTTAATTCTTTTGATTGATTTTATATGACTATCAGTCCATGCTTTAGGATTCTTCTTTAATCTATCATAAGAAGTGCAGTATCCTTTGCCAAATCCTTTATGAAAGGAGAGATATAATTCAAGATTCCAACCGGATTATAAGATACCAATCCTGGCTAGTCATCTTTCTTTATAGTATACCCTGAACCACGGTCCTCCTCACAATCCTTCAACGTCCATCTTGACTAAAACGAGTCAATTGAGGACCACCGGTTAAGTTTCCCGAACCAGGGTTTACTATCAAAATTAGTAACTGCCTAGGCGATATAATTCCAACTCATAGCCTCATTGGGGTGATATAGACAATTTAAGAACAAAATATACTTGTAAATAGCCTATGATGATGACTAAGTCTAACACTCAGATCTTTAGCCTATCATTTAGGCTAAGTAATAATAATAAAATTATAAAATAAAAAAAAATGTAAATACCTGAGACCTCCGGGATTGTGGTCAAGTGACCTTTTCTGATATTTATAACAAGGTTTACAGAGAATTTTGACAAGACTAGAGAAGTTATAGAAGGGAAAATATCATTCATAAATTTTTTGAAATTCGGATGGGCCATTTTTTAAACCAAAAGGCATAACATTCAATTCATATTGACCCATTGGAACATTAAAAGCCGTTTTATACCTATCATTTTCAGATATATGGATTTGTCAATAACCTGACTTTACATCAAATTTTGAATATATTATGGCACCATGTAATCTATCCAGTAAATCCTTTTTATTAGGAATATGATATCTAATCCATTTTAAAACTTTATTAAGAGGTTTATAGTTAATTACTAATCTAGGAACTCCTCATTCTTGTTCAGCATGTTTATTAACATAAAAAGTTGTGCAGCACCATTTGGACTTGGAGGGTCTTATTAAACCCTTTTGCCGTAAGGAATCAATTTCCTTTTTGCATAACTCTAAATATTAAGAGTTCATTTGACAAGGACGAGCCTTAGTAGGGATATTATCTTTGGAAAATCATTTTCATAAGGAAGACTTATGATATGCTTCTTCCTATTCCAAAATTGATTAGGATGATCCCCACAAATATGAATCGAAAACTGATTTATAAGAAGACCAGTTTTTTCTAGTAGTTTAGGATTTTTAAAATCTTGACTAATTGTGGGAGAACAAATTTCATTTTTGTTAAAATCAATTTGTTTAATTTTTGCATAAATATTATTAGAAATAATTTCATTCAAAAATATTTGAAAAGTTATAAACTCAAGAGTAATTTTCTTTCCAATTTAAGTACCAGTAAAACTTTTTGTATCACAATTTGTGAAAGGAATTATTTTATGAAAAAATGGGACACCTAGTATTACATCGTGAGCTATGTATTTTACCAAAACAAAACTTTTTGGTATGCAGACATCGTGTTGGCAAATATAAGCCCTAGGTAATTTATATGAAATACCCATTTGACCAACACTGGCATTTTTTAATCTATGAGTGGTTTTATGAAAATATTTAGAAGGTATTACTCCTTTTATACAAATCAAATCTGCTCCACTATCAAATAAAGCAGTAAAGTATCTTTTGAAATTATAATCAATCAAAAGAGTTATTTTTATTAAAAACTTTTGAGTAGTAAAATACTGGAATTTTTGTAAAAATCCATCCTCAGAATAATCAATAGCTCCTAGTAATTTACTAGTAATCTCGCCTTCGGATGTACCTGCACCAATTTATTTTTTAGTATTATTTGTATTGAATTCCCTAATATTCTCAGTGCCAGAATTTTCTAATTTAAAAATTCTTTCATCTAAGGCTACATTAAAAGTTGTAACGACCCGACCAGTCGTTCCGAGAGTTTAGCCCTGTTTTTCCCATTTTTGCTTCATTTTTGTTTGGTTCAGCTCTTTTGTTTTGCGTTGGGTTGATTGGTTCGGGTTCGGATTGGTTGTGGTGAGAAATGAGGCACTTAGTCTCTTTGATCGGTGATTTAGTTGGAAAAGTCAACCGAAAGTGGGCTTGTAGGTAAATAATCTCAGAATGTGGTTTTATGGCTCGGATAGCTTCATTAGGTGATTTGGTTCTTAAGAGGGTGTTCGGAATGTCATTCGTAGGTCCGAAGTAGAATTAGGCTTGAATTGGCGAAATTGAATTTTTGTCAATTTTCGGTCGATAGTCGAAAATTAGCTATCGGGGTCGGAATTGAATTCTGAAAGTTGGACCAGGTCCGTAGTGTCATTTGGGATGTGTGTGCAAATTTTCAGGTCATTCGGACGTGGTTTGGGTCGTTTCATCATCGTTGGTGAATTTTGGAAATTTAGAAATCCTTAGGCTTGAATTTGGGTTTGATTTGGTGTTTTGATGTTATTTTTAGCGTTCCGAGGGTTCAACTAGGTTGGTATATTGATATATGACTTGTTGGTACTTTGGTTTGAGGCCCCGATGGGCTCGGGATTGATTTCGGATGATTTCAGAAGGTTGGAAGTTGGGAAAATTGCAGCAAAGGGCTGCAGGTGCAGGCTTTCTGGTGTGGCTGCACCTGCGGACGGGGAGCCATAGGTGCGGAACACCTTGCGCAGATGCGGAAAGAGGAACCTGGCCTGGGAGCACAGGTGCGGAAGTTGTGACGCTCCTGCGGGACCGCAGGTGCGTGTTGAGGACCGTAGATGCGGAAGTTTGGTTTAAGTGAGAATCCTCACCTGCAAGGAATTTTCCGTAGGTGCGGCGCCGCAGGTCTGAGATTGCTGGACAGAACCTATATAAGGTTGCCTTCGCGAATTTTCATTCTTTTCTTCACCATTTTTGACGCATTTTGGAGCTTTGAGCTGGGATTTCAAGGGGGAATCAAGTGTATTCAGTGAGGTAAGCTACATGGACTTTGTATCTTGTGTTTATGATGATTATCCCATTGTTTAATCATGTTTTAGTGGAGAAATTTGGGACATTAGGGCTTGAAATTTGTGAGTATAAATTGGGGATTTGAGGGGCCATTTGGGGTCCTGTTTTGATGTATTTTGTATGCATGAACTCGTGAGAGAGTAAGGATTCTAGTTTTGTGATTTTTATCAAAATCTGAGACGTGGGCCCGGGGGTCGGGTTTGACCAATTTCGAGGGGCAAAGGCATCGCACTTCTTGTTTGAGGTAAGTAATGAATGAAAATCTTGACTTGGTTGTATGAAACCCTAGTATTTCGTATTGTTTTGATAAATGGGGTGACGCACATGCTAGGTGAAGGGCGTGTGGGCATGCACCGGTAGGGATTGTGACTTGGATCGTCCCGTGGCGACTATTAAGTCGCGTGTTTGATTTGAAATCTTATTATATTCCATATTTTAGAGATTTGTACTATATTTTGGGTTGTATGCCATGTTTGGGGCCTTGTGCCGACCTGTTTGGACCCTTAGGGGTGTTTTACTAATAGTCTCACACTTATTTTGATAGAAAATGTAATCTCAGTCATGATTTATACTTGTTCATTGTTCATTCCTGTTTATCACCCTGTTTTCAAACAAATGAAAGATAATTTTAGGTTGAATTCCTGTGATTTGTGGTGAGATGCCCGAGTGGCTTGTGAGGGTGATGATTGAGCGATGTCGAGAATCGGATTGTGAGGATAGTGATGGATCGGGCTGCACGCCGCAGCGTTATATACATATATATATATATATATATATATATATATATATATATATATATATATATATATATATATATATATATATATATATATATATATATATATATATATACATATATATTGGATCGGGTGCATGCCGCAGCGATATACATATACTGGATCGGGCTGCACGCCGCATCGTTATATATATTGGATCGGGTTGCACGCCGTAGCGATATAGCGCTTGGACTGAAGGATCCCCTCCGGAGTATGTACACCCCAGTGAGCACAATCGACTATTTATGGATCGGGGTGCACGCCAGAGCGGTTATTATATGATACCTATTGAGCGTGAATGCTCAGTATGAGTGGTGATTGACGAGAGATGAGTTACGAGTGACTGAGAGACTTGACCGAGAGTCTTTATTTGTGAGTGACACTGTGCCCGAGGGGCTTATCTGCTATGAAACCACATATTTTCACTGTTCTTCGCATTTCTGCCTCTAAACGATAAATGTTGAATAAATGTTTTACATGAGATTGGAAAACAGAAAAATGGACTTTATGAAACTTTCAGAACGTAGATCTCCTGACTTGTTTTACTGTTTTCCACTGATATTTTGTATATGATCTTTACATGATTTTAAAGCTCGCCACTGCACTCAAGTCCTTATTTATATTTTTTACTTACTGAGTTGGTGTACTCACATTACTCCATGCAGCTTGTGTGCAGATTCAGGTGCGCGGATCGAGTAAGACTCGGTTGTACTCAGTGGAGCTTGTCGGAGACTGTGAGGTAGCTGCACGGCGTTCGCAGCCCCACCCTTCTCCCTCTCATTTTGTCACGTATTTACATTTTTCCTAGACTTGATGTATTAAGGAAATACCATGTCAAATTCCACGTTCTATTTAGTGCTCATGACTATTGACTCCGGGTTTTTTGGATTTTTGTTCAGATTTTTTCATAGATTATCCGCAGATTTTGAAATACTAAATGTGCAAGATTTTTGATAAATTGCGTTATTGTTTTAAACGGAAAGTTCCTTGTATTATGTTCAGTAAATTGGCTAGCCTAGTACTACGACAAACGCCATCACGGCCAGTGTAGAATTGGGGTCGTGACAAGTTGGTATCAGAGCCTATGTTACATAGGACTCACCGGTCATGAGCAGGTTCAGTAGAGTCTTGGGGATCGGTACGTAGACGTCTGTACTTATCTTCGAGAGGCTGCAGAACCCATAGAGAAAATCTCACATTTCTTGAACTCTTGTTGTGCGAATCTATTGATTTTGGAAACTAAAATTCTATTGTTTCATTCTCTCATAGATGGTGAGGACACGCACTACCGGTCAGGATGATCAGCCACAAGTAGGACCCATGAGGGGTCGAGGCCGTGGTAGAGGTAGAGGTGCAGCCCGCACAGCCGTCGGGATGGTACCCATAGACCCGCCTATTTTTCAAGATCAGGTCCCAGCCACAGATGCTCCAGTGGGAGCAGCTCAGGCACCAGCTATGCCTATTGTTATATCGGGTCTTCAGGAGACCTTGGTCAAGATTCTGACTGCATGCACTAGTCTTGCTCAGGAAGTCGTTATTTCTACTTCATCTGCTACTTCTCAGGTCGGGGGAGGCACTCAGACTCCAGCTGCCCGTACACCTGAGCAGTTTATTCAGGGGCTTCAGATCTCGGAGGCAGTTCCAGTTCAACCGATTGCACCGGCCGAGGATTTTGTGGTCCCAGCTATGGCTGACGATGAGCAGTGCATGTTAGAGAGATTTGAGAGGATTTGGCCTCCTACTTTCAGTGGTGCTTAGGGAGATTATGCCAAGGGTTCTTAGACAAGTGTCAGAGGATGCTTCACACGACAGAGATATTGGAGACCAGTGGGGTCTCGTTTACTACCTTCCAATTCTCAGGAGCTGCATTTACTTTGTGGGAGGCTTATGAGAGGCGTCGGCATGTTGGTGCATCGCCCCTTTCTTTGCAACAATTTTCCACTCTCTTCTTAGAGAAGTTTGTTCCACAGTCCCGCCGAGAGGAGCTGCGTAGGCAGTTTGAGCAGCTGCGGCAGGGAGATATGACAGTGTCACCGTATGAGATGAGGTTTTCAGAGATTTCCCGTCATGCTATTGTGCTAGTCCCTACAAAGAGAGATAGGAGCAGGAGATTTGTGGATGACCTCTCGTATCAGCTTCGTATTCTCATGACCAGAGAGAGGGTGTCGGGTGCTACTTTTGAGAAGGTAGTTGATATTACCCGAGAGATTGAGTCGGTGCGCCGCCAGGAGCGAGACAAGAGGGAAGCCAAGAGGCCTCGAGGATCTGGTAGTTATAGTGGTGTTCCTTCGGGGGGTCAATTCCAGCATGTCAGGGGCCGTCCATTCAGACAGGGTCAGTCGGGCCGTTCAAGTTATCGTGGTGGATCCACTGATCGTGGTCCTCACACTTATCATCAGGGGCACCCATCATTTAGTTCTCTTCCATCCCAGAGTTCATCTCGAGCACCATTTGTTCATGACTCATCCATGCGTGATTCTTCCAGAGGTTATCCTGGTGCTAGGGGTTCCCTTCAGTCCCCTTCTCCAGCACTGGGGAGTTGTTACGAGTGTGGGGAGTTTGGGCATATGAGGTGGGAGTGTCCTCGTTTTCTTGGGGGTCCTTCTCAGTAGAGGGGTCATCCCTCGACATTAGCTCCAGTTACTTCACCACCCGCCCAGGCTGCGAGGGGTGGGGTCAGGCAGCTAGAGGTCTCCCTAGAGGGGGAGGTTGATCCGGTGGAGGTCAGGCCCATTTCTATGCACTCCCATCCAGACCAGATGCTATGGCCTATGATACAGCGATCACATGTATTGTTTCAGTTTGTCACCGAGATGCTTCGGTCTTATTTGATCCTAGTTCCATGTATTCCTATGTTTCATCATATTTTTCCCATTTTCTAGATATGCCCCACGAGTCCCTAGTCACATTTGTGCATCTGTCGACTCAGGTGGGCGATACTATTATTGTGGACCAAATGTATCGGTCATGTGTTATATATATTAGGGGTATGGAGACCCGAATGGATCTGCTATTGCTTAGCTTGGTTGACTTTGATCTAATTTTGGGCATGGATTTGCTATCTCCCTGCCATGCTATTCTAGATTGTCACGCTAAGTCCGTGACCATAGCGATACCTGGATGTCCGAGAGTCGAGTGGAGAGGTTCTATTGATTATATGCCTAGTAGGGCTATTTCATACCTGAGGGCTCAGCGTATGGTAGAGAAAGGATGTCTGTCTTATTTGGCTTTTGTGAGGGGTGTCAGTGCTGAGACTCCCACGGTTGATTCTGTTCCTGTAGTTCGTGATTATCCGAACGTGTTTCCTACTGATCTGGCGGGCATGCCGCCCGACAAGGATGTTGATTTGGGCATTGAGATGGTGCCGGGCACTCAACCTATTTCTATTCCACCATATCGTATGGCACCATCAGAGTTGAAGGAATTGAAAGAGCAGCTTCAGGACTTCCTTGAAAAGGGGTTCATTCGGCCTAGTGTGTCACCTTGGGGTGCACAAGTGTTGTTCGTGAAGAACAAAGATGGTTCCATGAGAATGCGTATTGACTATAGGCAGTTGAACAAGGCTACAGTCAAGAATAAGTATCCTCTACCTCGCATTGGTCATTTGCTTGATCAGCTTCAGGGAGCTAGGGTGTTCTCTAAAATTGACTGGAGATCCGGGTACCATCAGCTTAAGATTCAAGATTCAGATGTTTCCAAGACGGCTTTCAGGACCCGTTATGGCCACTATGAGTTTTTGGTGATTTCTTTTGGGCTGACCAATGCCCCAGCAGCGTTCATGCATCTGATGAACAGCGTATTCCAGCCATATTTGGATTCCTTTGTTATTGTGTTCATTGATGACATCCTGGTGTATTCTTGTAGCCAGTAGGAGCATGCCCAGCATTTGAGGGTTGCATTGTAGAGATTGAGGGAGGAGAAGCTTTATGCAAAGTTCTCCAAGTGTGACTTTTGGCTTGGCTCAGTAGCTTTCTTGGGGCACGTGGTGTCCAGCGAGGGTATTCAGGTTGATCCAAAGAAGATAGAGGCGGTGCAAAATTGGCCCAGACGTCCTCAGCTATAGATATTTGGAGCTTCCTTGGTTTGGCGGGGTATTACCGTCGCTTTGTGGAGGGGTTTTCTTCTATTGCTTCACCCTTGACCAAATTGACTCAGAAGGGTGCTTTGTTCAGGTGGTCAGACGAGTGTGAGGAGAGCTTCCAGAAGCTCAAGACGGCGTTGACCTAAACTCTAATATTAGTATTGTCATCAGCTTCAGGTTCTTATACCGTGTATTGTGATGCCT
Organism: Nicotiana paniculata; assembly: GCA_005239505.1. Lineage (NCBI taxonomy): Eukaryota > Viridiplantae > Streptophyta > Magnoliopsida > Solanales > Solanaceae > Nicotiana > Nicotiana paniculata. The sequence continues at coordinate 47,873 of ML303249.1, read as the reverse complement.
CGAGGATAGGCATTGGTTGTGTTTTGATGTAGGAGGGTGCGGTGATTGCCTACGCCTCACGCCAAGTGAAGACTCGTGAGAAGAATTACCCGGTGCATGATCTCCAGCTAGCAGCCATTGTTCACGCCTTGAAGATTTGGCGTCATTATTTATATGGGGTTCATTGTGAGGTTTTTACTGATCACCGTAACCTACAGCAGTTGTTTAAATAGAAGGATCTAAATTGTGTCGGAGGAGATGGTTGGAGCTTCTCAAGGACTATGATATCACTATTCTATACCATCCGGGGAAGGCCGATGTAGTAGTCGATGCCTTGAGTCGTAGAGCAGAGAGTTTGGGGAGTCTAGCATATCTTCCAGCAGTTGAGAGACCATTATCACTTGATGTTGAGGCCTTAGCGCCAGTTAATGAGGTTGGATGTATCAAAGTCCTGCCGGGTATTGGTTTGTGTAGCCTTCAGGTCTTCTCTTTATGACTGTATCAGAGAGCGCCAATATGATGACCCGCACTTGCTTGTTCTTCAGGATAGGGTACATCGATGTGATGCCAGGGATGTAGTTATTGGAAATGATAGTGTCATGAGGATGCAGGGTCGGATATGTGTGCCTAATGTAGATGGGCTTCGGGAGCTGATTCTTGAGGAGGACCATAGCTCACGGTATTCCATCCATCCGGGTGCCGCGAAGATGTATCAGGATCTGAGGCAAAGCATTATTGGTTGAGGCGGATGAAAAAGGATATTGTTGGATTTATAGCTCGGTGTCTCAACTGCTAGCAGGTCAAGTACGAGCACTAGAGACCAGGTGGATTGCATCAGAGTTTGGTTATTCCTGAGTGGAAGAGGGAGCAGATCACCATGGACTTTGTAGTTGGACTCGCATGGACTTCGAGGAGTTTTGATGTTATATGGGTTATCGTGGATTGGCTGACTAAGTCTGCGCAATTCATTCCTGTTGGTACTACTTATTCTTCGTAGCGGCTAGCTGAGATTTACATTAGAGAGCTTGTTCGGTTGCACGGTGTTCCGGTTTCCATCATTTCTGATAGAGGTACTCAGTTCACATCACAGTTCTGGAGGACCGTGCAGAGAGAGTTGGGTACTCAGGTTGAGTTGAGCACGGCTTTTTACCCTCAGACGGACGGGAAGTTTGAGCGCACTATTCAGATTCTGGAGGACATGTTGCGCGCTTGTGTTATTGACTGTTCATGAGACCAGTTTCTTCCACTCGCGCGTTTGTATATAATAATAGTTATCATCGAGCATTCATATGGCTCCATATGAGGCTTTGTACGGGAGGAGGTGTAGATCTCCGGTCATTTGGTTTGTGCCGGGTGAGGCCAGACTCTTGGGTACGGATTTGATATAGGATGCTTTGGATAAGGTAAAGTTGATTAAGGAGCGGCTTCACAGGGCACAGTCAAGGAAAAAGAGTTATGCGGATCGAAAGGTCCGGGATGTATCTTTCATGGTTGGGGAGAAGGTCCTACTGAAGGTTTCACCCATAAAGGGTTTTATGCGGTTTGGGAAGAGGGCCAAGTTGAGTCCCCGATTCATTGGGCCTTTTGAGGTGCTTTAGAGGGTTGGAGAGGTGTCTTATAGACTTGCCTTGCCACCTAGCTTGTCGGGCGTGCATCAAGTATTTCATGTTTCCATGCTTCAGAAGTATATTAGTGACCCGTCTCATGTTTTGGACTTCACTTCGGTTCAGCTTGAGGGTGATATGTCTTATGAGGTAGAGCCAGTAGTTATTTTGGGTCGTGAGATCAGAAGGTTGAGGTCTAAGGATATAACTTCAGTAAAAGTGCAGTGGAGAGGGTAGCCAGTGGAGGAGGCCACCTAGGAGACCGAGCGGAAGATGCAGAGCAGATACGCCCACCTATTTGAGACTCCAGGTATGTTCCTAGACCCGATCGAGGATGAACGTTTTTTCAAGAGGGGGAGAATGTAATGACCCGACCGGTCGTTCCGAGAGTTTAACCCTATTTTTCCCATTTCTGCTTCATTCTTGTTTGGTTCATCTCTTTTGTGTTGCGTTGGGTTGATTGGTTCGGGTTCAGATTGATTTTGGTGAGAAATGAGGCACTTAGTCTCTTTGATCGGTGATTTAGTTGGAAAGTTAACCGGAAGTTGACTTGTAGGCAAATGATCTCGGAATGTGTTTTTATGGCTCACATATCTTCATTAGGTGATTTGGGTCATAGGAGGGTGTTCGAAATGTCATTCGGAGGTCCGAAGTAGAATTAGGCTTGAATTGGCGAGATTGGATTTTTGGCAATTTCCGGTCGGTAGTGGAAAATTAGCTAGCGGGGTCGGAATGGAATTCGAAAGTTGGACCAGGTCCGCAGTGTCATTTGGGATGTGTGTGCAAATGTTTAGGTCATTCTGACGTGGTTTGGGTGGTTTCGGCATCGTTGGCGAATTTCGGAGGTTTAGAAATCCTTAGGGTTGAATTTTGATTTTGATTTAGTGTTTTGATGTTATTTTTAGCATTCCGAGGGTTCGACTAGGTTAGTATATTGATATATGACTTGTTGGTACTTTTGGTTGAGGCCCCGAGGGTCTCATAATTGATTTCAGAAGGTTGGAAGTTGGGAAATTGCAGCAAAGGGCTGCTGGTGCAGGCCTTCTAGTGAGGCTGCACCTGGGGATGAGGAGCCGCAGGTGCGAAGGCGTAGGTGCGGAACACCTTCGCAAATGCAGAAAGAGGAATCTGGCCTGGGAGCGCAGGTGCGCAAGTTGGGTCGCACCCGCGGGCCCGCTGTTGCATGTTGAGGCCCGCAAATGCGGAAGTTTGACTTAAGTGAGAATCCGCACCTGCAAGAAATTTTCCGCAGGTGCGGCGCCGCAAGTGCAGGATTGTGGTCGCAGGTGTGAGATTGCAGGACAGAACCATATAAGGTTGCCTTCCGCGAATTTTCACTCTTTTCTTCGCCATTTTTGACGGATTTTGGAGTTCTGAGCTAGGATTTCAAGGGGGAATCAAGTGTATGCAGTGAGGTAATATACATGGACTTTGTATCTTATGTTTATGAAGATTATGCAATTGTTTAATCATGTTTTAGTGGAGAAATTTTGGAGATTAGGACTTGAAATTTGAGAGTATAAATTGGGGATTTGAGGGGCCATTTGGGGTCCGATTTTGATGTATTTGGTATGCATGAACTCATGAGAGCGTAAGGATTCTAGGTTTGTGATTTTTATCAGAATCCGAGATGTGGGATTGGGGGTCGGGTTTGGCCAATTTCGAGATTTTTGATATAAATTTGATATTTTCGGGTGGGCTTTGTCCCTTAAGCATAATTTGATGATATGTATCTGTTTTGGATAGATTCGGAACGCATTCAGGCCGAATCGAGGAGCAAAGGCATCGCGGATTAGTTTTCTTTCGGTTTGAGGTAAGTAACGCACGTAATCTTGACCTGAGGGTATGAAACCCCGATATTTCATTTTATTTTGATAAATTGGGTGACGCACATGCTAGGTGACGGGCGTGTGGGCGTGTACCGGTAGGGATTGTGACTTGGGTCGTCCCGTGGCGACTATTAAGTCACATGTTTGATTTGAAATCATTTGATATTCCGTATTTTAGAGATTTGTACTATATTTTGGGTTTATGCCATCTTAGGGGCCTTGTGCCGACCTGTTTGGACCCTCGGGGGTGTTTTACTACTATTCTCGCACTGTTTTTGATAGAAAATGTAATCTCATTCATGATTTATACTTGTTCATTGTTCATTCCTGTTTATCACCCTGTTTTCAAACAAATGAAAGATAATTTTGGGCTGAGTCCCTATGATTTGTGGTGAGCTGCCCGAGTGGGTTGTGAGGGTGATGACTGAGCAACGTCGAGAGCCGGATTGTGAGGATAGTAATGGATCGGGCTACACGTCGCATCGTTATATACATATATACATATATATTGGATCAGGTTGCACGCTGTAGCGATATACATATATTGGATAGGGCTGAACGCCGCAGCGTAATATATATTGGATCGGGCTGCACGCCGCAGTGATATAGCGCTGGGGCTGAAGGAGCCCCTCCAGAGTTTGTACACCCCAGTGACCGCAGTCGACTATTTATGGATCGGGTTGCACGCCGTAACGATTATTATATGATACCTATTGAGTGTGACATCTGAGTATGAGTGCTTATTAACGAGAGATGAGTCACGAGTGACTGCGAGGTTTTCCCGAGAGGCTTTATTTGTGAATGACACTGTGCTCACTGTGCCCGAGGGGCTTATTTGCTATGAAACCACTATTTTCACTCTTCTTTGCATTTCTGCCTCTAAACGATAAATTTTGAATAAATGTTTTACATGTGATTGGAAAAGAGAAAAATGGAGTTTATGAAACTTTTGGAACGTAGATTTCCTGACTTGTTTTATTGTTTTCCACTGATATTTCTTATATGATCTTTACATGATTTTCAAGATCGTCACTGCACTCAAGTCCTTATTTGTATTTGTTAATTACTGAGTTGGTGTACTCACGTTACTCCCTGCACCTTGTGTGCAGATTCAGGTGCCTGGATCGAGTGAGACTCGGTTGTTCTCAGTGGAGCTTGTCGGAGACTGTGAGGTAGTTGCACGGCGTTCGCAGCCCCACCCTTCTCCCTCTCATTTTTGTCACATATTTACATTTTCCTAGACTTGATTTATTAAGGGAACCTAGTGCTTTGATACCACGTTGTCATGACCCAAAATCCGCTAAGGTAGTCATGGCGTCGGACACCATTGTCAGGCAAGCCAACACTAAATAGATAGTTAAAATTCTTATTTTAGTATTTTGAAAATCTTTACTTTTTATTTCATTATAGAAAGATCAATTAAAGCTGCCGAGCAAACAACGATTTTTTAAATAATTCAATCGACAAATACATCCCAAAATCATCCCACAACCCGGTGTCACAAGTGCATGAGAAATTTCTAAGAAAATCAAATGAAATACAATAACCGTCCAGAATACAAATGGGACAGTAAAGAAAGTACAATACATCCGAGGAAGACTATGTTGGCTGCGGGTCGTCTCGCGGGGAGCTTCTCTCCTAAGTCTCCAGGTCAGCCATATCACATCATCAAGCGGGGCCACTAGATATACATGTACCTGTGCAATAAAAATGCACAAGTGTTGTATGAGTACAAAAACAACGTGTACCCAGAAACTATCCCGCCTAACCTCGAAGGGGTAGTGGCGAGAGGTAGAATTTGACACTTGCTAGAGGTCAATTTTAATAAAATCAAGGGTGACACTAAGCATGGATATCATAGATAATTAACAAATAGTGATAGGAAATAACAACTTCTTCCACATTTGCAAACTTTAAATCTTCGTTATTTCAGTTGACAACTTATAATTCAAGGCTAGTAAACAGTTAAACAAATCTCAGAAAGTACTCAGCAAATATCTGCGCAAGAAATGCCGAGGGTCGAACGGCTCGAACCAACGATAAATGTAAAATGTGCACTACCGAAGGGTCGAACGGCTCAAACCATATATGCATTTATTACCCCGCTCGCGAATCGATCATGCGACGCGGTCATATATAAATAATAGAGTTTACCCTGCTCGCGAACCATACATGCAACTCAGGTAGTCATAGATACACACATTCACGCAATAAATTCACATTTTACCAGGAAAAAACAATCACCCAAGGAGGTGATAAAATTCTCTTTTAATGGCCGCGAAGATAGTATCTAAATCTTTTCCAGAAATTCATTTACCAAGTTCGATAAGTTTTAATCGTTTCCAAATTCATCAATAAAGTTATAAGTATGGCTAATAAAACATGCTTTTGGGTCCTAGACTACCCGGACATAAGCATAATAGTAGCTACGCACGGAATCCCGTCACCTCGTGCGTACGTAGCCTCCACAAATAGCAGCACGTATTTAATTATTTCACCTATGGGGAGTTCCCTCTTAAAAGGTTACAAAGGAGACTTACCTCGCTCTGAAGTTCCATAACCGGCATTCCACGCCCTTCCGATGACTCCAGTCAATGCACAACGCACCAAAACTAGTCAATAATTATTCAAACCCATTAATATATACCCAATTACTCATGGTAAGCTGATTTATAAAAATTCCTAATCCCGAACAAAAAGTCGATAAAATCACCCTCAGGCCCACGTGCTCGGATTCCGAAATTTTCAAAGATAAACTTTACCCATAGCCTCACTAACTCAAATATATAATTTATCTAAATTCCATGCCCAAACTCGTGGTAAAAATTAAAAATACAAATTCTAGGTCTTTCCACCAAAACCCCAAAATCCAACTAATTTCTATGACCAAATGTATATACAAATTTTGTATTTAACTTGAAATGAGTAGAAACAACTTACCTTGACATAGATGACGAAAATCCAACTTGAAGATCTCCAAAAATCGTCGAACTAAGAGATAAATGAAGAGAAATGGCCAACTCCCGTCCTTAAAAGACACTACAGTGGTCACTTGACCGCTTCTACGGTTCCGCAGGTGCGAACCTGTCACCGCTTCCGTGGTCCAGGACTCCTGACCCATTCCCGCTTCTGCGCTTACGAATCCGCAGGTGCGGTCTCGCTTCTGCGGTGAGCCAACCACACCTGCGGTCCCAGCCTATCTATCCACCTTCACTTCTGCGGCACCATGGCCGCTTCTACGGCTCCGCACCTACGGCCAAAGCCCTGGAGGTGCAGTCACACCAGATGACAGCAGTCCTCGTCCTTTCTCAAATTCCAAATTCGATTCATTAACCACCCGGAATCCACCCAAGGCCCCCGGGACCCCATCCAATCACACCAACCAGTTTCAAAATACAATACAGACCTGCTCGAGGCCTCAAATCACAACAAATAATCTCGAAACAACGGATCGCAACTCAATTAAATCTTTATAAACTTTGAAATTTCCAACTTCTACATTCGATGCCGAAACCTATAAAATCACGTCTGGTTGATCCCAAATTTTGCACACAAGTCACATTCAACATTACAGACCTAACAAAACTTCCAGAACTGGAATTCGACCCTGATATCAAATTTCCACTTCCGATCGGACTTCTTAAAAACTTTAAATTTCTAACTTTAGCCAAATAACTCCAAAATGACCTGCGGACCTCCAAATTCACTTCTGATCGCGCTCCTAACACCATAATCACCACACGGAGCTATTCCCAGACTTGAAATTCCAAACGGAAATCAATAACAATGAAATGCACTTCAACCCAAACTTATGAAATTCCTTCCAAACTACTGACCTCCACAATATGCGCTGAAACGTTCCTGGGTCATCCAAAACTCGTTACGAACATACGCCTAAATCCGAAATCATCATACGAACCTGTTGGAAATAAGGACTTTTTTTCCAATTCAACTCCGAACTTCTCGAGATTCAGTTCCGACCACGCCTACAAGTCATAATACCTGAAATGAAGCTGCTCATGGCCTTAAACTGCCAAACGACACGCTAGAGCTCAAAACGACCGGTCGGGTCGTTACATTCTCTCCCACATAAACATGCGTTCATCCTCGAACGTGTTATGAACTGCTCTAGAGTTGTCTGAAATCACTATTCAACACTTCATGCACCTACCTGTGCTACCACCACTCAGTTGAGCACATTAGCTCGATCAAACCCGTATATATCCTCTTTTATTTAGGCAATAAGCTCAAAACTCAGTTCCAACACCCGAAATACTCTACCAGGCATGTTTCCCATATATGAACACCGAATTAATCACTACACGAGGTACCTGAATATGATTGCATGCCTCCTCTAAACTAGCACCATACATTGCATAACTCATCATTTAACCATAACGACATTCCCTGACCTTAATAGCCAAAATTCCATGAACTTGATGCTCCATATGCACCTCATGACTTATATATAGGTTCTGCTATAACGCTTACAATACCACCGCACGCATGAGATGTATAGAAATGTATAACCAATTGCAGAGTCAAAAAATCATTGAATCTCTTCTCTTGACAAAAATTATCACCTCATTAGGAACGGAATAATGGTGTTCGTCCTTTAATATACTTCACACAATCTTATCGCACTGATCCCTGATCCAATAATATCGTCTCACCCAGTATCAACTACTCAGACAATAAGTCACCCCAGACATGACCAACAGTCTCACATGATGCCACATGCACTAATATGCCACAACACAACTCGAACATGATACATAAGGAAATGACTCAGGAAGGGACAACTTGACTCACGTAACTAATATGAACTTTCCTCGGAAAATAGGAAGTAAAACACAAGGAAAATAAATATAGGGAACCGTACTCAACATCACACTGTTGCGCGCAACCCTATCCAAATAACATGCCCATGGAGGCATGCCACCCGATCCAAATAACATAACCGTGGCGGCGTGCCACCCGATCCAAACACAAAAATTCACGTAAGGAGATACACACCGAGATAAATGGCTCATTACCACAAAATATTGAATATCAGTCACAAGCACGCTAAGTGCATAATACCCTCCTGGGGAGACTGATAGATCCATACGCTACAAAACTCAAGAACAGCTGAGGTGCGATATATAATATGAATCTCAAGAGCTATCTGCTCACATAACATCATCACTACGCGGAATCTCAACACATAGGAAATTATCAAGTCGTTTCACATCTCACACGGCATAACATAATATTTCATAAAATGGACGAAGATGGAACAACATCTAATGTTCTAATATCCCTCTGAGAGAAGCACCATACTGAAATGAACCCCTCTGACTCGCATGGAGCCATAATCATATTTAAATCCATTCACAACCTTCGAGCTGATTCCGCTCGTACTGAACTAGGCTAATAGCCTTATTGGGCCCATAATAACCCACTCTTCTTCATAAAGTGCAAGAACAACCATCATAGTTGTAGCAAAACTACATCCTCAACCAAAATGAACCGAGCGCCCTCCAGGCATAAGCTCTCAAATAAACAATATTATACTTCTTTATACTTGGTCTGAATCTTCAATCAACTAAGTGACTACATGTCACACTCATTCAATCTTCTCGTTGTCATTCTCCCACGACCTTCCACACAAGGTAACAAGTTTTCACATCCACACCACCGATAACACTAATGTTGTAAAGCCAACCAAAAAATATGCAACCAGAACGCAAAGCCTCTTACACAACCACTGAAGACAATACCTGCTTGTTCTAAATATCCAAATCCCTTTCCTTGTTCATCCGAGCTCGTGACATCGTTGTCAACACTGAACCGCAACCTTGATTCTTACCTCAAATTCCATACTGCTCACGACACCTAACATGCCAATATGAAATAGCACAAGAATTCCATCATAACTCCTGAACCACTATCAGGGCGAACACTTTATCACATACAAACCTTTTACTTAACTTAATTTAAGAGAACCATAAGGACACACGAGTGAATTCTCATAATCACAAAGCATGCAAATCCTCATGTAATAGTCTATTCCACCATAATCCTTCTGGGATCCTCCTACCCATGACAGACCATTTCCCCCCATGGCTGACCATCTAACTTTTCCAAATTTCCATTAATCGCTCATTCTCAAAATCTACCTCTGCAGGACATAACTAATTCTCCCGAATTCCTCAAACTAAAACTTATAAGACACATAGCCTCGCGATCAACTTATCGACAACAGACTTCCCCCACTTTTCTCAAGCCATAGATCAAGATGAATAACAACTCACAATGCGCATATTCTAACACCGCCACAATAACGCAGTGAGATTCAATTAAACCTTCCCTAAGCTCATATAACACGACCCATCTTATACCTTAATCCAATTCGTACTCACCTTAGGAATGATGATAAATCCAAATCAACACATAGCAACTCAATTCACACTCACTTCGAAAGATTCCATTCCCTGAGACTACTTTGTCTCTAAGCCCATGAACCGTTTCATGCTCTCCTTGCACGCATATTCACATCTTCGACCGGTATACCCATTCCGATAACCCTTCTATGAACCCGAAGTCATTTTCTCCATTTTCCTCCAAATGCTACTCTGCACGCCGAAGATAACATAGAACACTCCAACCATATTCTTTTTCTCATAATTCCACTGCAAAAGCTCGATTATTAACCATACTGTGGGCTTGAAATCCTTAGACACCACATTCTGACCTTCGAATTTACTAGGACCGTTGTTGAGAGTCACCCACTCTGGCTTGGTTCCGAATATAATCAACTCCAAGGCTTCGCTTGCACCTGAACACCCATCTTGAATAAGCACTCGACTGAATCACTTCCCTTGCAAATTACCTTTGTACTAAGCATAAATCTTGAATCTTTGCAAAGTCTAAACATGATTCAATAAGGACAACCTTTGCACACATCTATCAAATCCTATGCTCAATTACTACTTATGTCTTCTTTCCTTAGCTATAATAACCCACAAATATGCCGATAACCAGAATTTTTTGCCAGTGGATAACCATGCAACCCAATCGTACGTGCTGGAACTCTCCCACTTAGCCTGAAGCCGCTATTACACAAATCTAGAACTCACCAAGAATCTTCCTTCATTATTGACATGATCCCGCATAACCAACTCACCAAATTCCTTTAAATCCTTCCATTAGCATTTCACAAACACTCTGAGTCATTAACCACATTCTCTTATCTGACCTCTTGCTGAATAGTCAGTAAATCCCTTGTGAAAACTCCGCCAGCCATGCAATCACTGACCTGCTCACAGAAGATAACCCACCTGCGAAAATTACCAACTGACACCTTCCAACGTCGTTGTACTGCACAATGTCTATGACATCAATACCCCATCATTTCAATTTAAGCTCGTCTGCTCCTCATGGACATCTACTATATGTGCGAAAATATCTTCTAACTCAAAGCTATATTGCATCCTTCTTCATATTAAGCAACTCTTTCCTGTTGCATCCCATCTCCCGTCATAGTATCCAACATTTCAATTTAAGCCCGTGGACCCAACCACCGTCCACTATAACTCTCAAATCGCTCCAAAATTTTCCTCAGGATGTGCAACCATCTTACCAAAGAACTCATATGCTACGCTGCCACTCTCCCACTTTAACTCCATCCTTTAACCAACTGCTCGACTTCCGCTGCTTACACCTGTCCTTCTAGAAATTAAACCATTGCCTGGCACTTCTCACATATCCTTCCTCATCTTTTTCTGCCCAGCTGCAGCCTCAAACCAATACCCATGCCTGCAGGACTCGAACCAATAGATCAGTACCAACCGCGACCCTTTTCAAAGATCCCCCTTCTCGATCTATCAACATTAGAAATACCTATTCAATCCTGAATCACTGCACACCGCGATCTCCGACAGCCGCTCTTTCAATACCATCTCTCCATACCCTGCCCTAGGGCGAATTGTAAAAGGTCATAACACCAGCGAACTTAACACATTCAATCGAGGACGATGAACACGCTCAACTATGTCTAATAAAAGACTAAATGGGCGTTGCAAATATAATCCGGGGTATATGCCCAGAGTCGATCCCATAGGGAATTAACGTATCAATCAAGTCGTTAGAATACGCAACTTTTACTCAATCAATTCTCTCAAGACTTTTTGAATATAAATTGGTGATGTTTTACTAGTTTTACGGACAATAATAATAACTAACGGTTACTAACAATGTGTTATAAACAATTATGATAAAGGTCTAAGGCTATGGTTTCCCCCGTTGGTGAACTTACTTCTAGGATATTGCATATAACTTGATTAATTATCTCTATCAATCATGAACACTCTATCTACCATAAATCTCTCTCAAGTAATAAGGATAATTTACTAGACGCATTCTCTCAAGTTACGCTAGCTAGATTGCGTTACAGTTCAGTTTAGATTACACCTGAAGTATCGTTATTTCTAATCCAACTACTAGNAATCAACAAAACTATATTAATATCACCATAAGTTTATCCCCCAACGGGTTCCACCAAAACCCTAGATTAAGAAAATTAGCTACTCATATTCATAAGAATCAATTCTAAAATAACTTGCATTGAATTACAGAGTAATGGAATAAGGAGGTAAAAATCAGTGTTTCTGCTTTACTGAGTAGTAATCCACAGGCTTTTCTTCACTCTAATGGAATATATCCTTCAAGTTGTGTTTTGGGTCTATTTATATGTTTGGGATACACCCTAAACGTGTAGGAGACTTCTATTCCAACCGGGAAACACTTAAAACTCTTCAAAACTCGGATTTGACCGGATCAGAGGCCAGGCGTTACAGGCTAAATCCCTGGATAACGATTGGCCAGGCCTGGCGTTTGGGCTCTGGCGCCTGGATAACGCCTGGCCAAGCCTGGCGTTTGGGCTCTGGCGCCTGGATAACACCTGGCCTCACCAGGCTTTATATCCCAAACACGCGGCTATAGCCCGGTGCACTCCTCTTCGCCTCTTGAGCGTATTTTCGACGTTTATGCATCCATTTAGCTCGGCTTCCATCTCCAATTCACCTACACATGAAATAGACTCCATTATGCACATACAAAGTGTATTTTTATCATTAACGCACATAAAATGTAAGGCATATAGTGTGTTAAACCATGAATTCTAGCCACGCATCAACACCCCACACTTAAACATTTGCTCGTGATCGAGCAATCAAACTACACTCATGAACACAACTTATTAAGAAAATCCCTTAACACGTTATACCAAGAATTTTTAAAACAATTCAAGCACAAAGGTGTGACATCCTCTCCTCAATAGTCTACTCACATATACCATGCTTTATTCATAATCCACTCACTACTCTAACTTAGAGATCAACAACATTACCTTTCCTTCATGAATCATGTGCCCTCACCAAATCACAGAACTAGTTCCACACACAATGAATTTTAAGATCACTTAGGAACTCAAGATAGAAAGAATTCACTCACTCTCAGAAATAATATTCATATGCCACAAAAGATGTACCATAGGCTTGCCCGTAGTGTACTACTCTACTAATCAAGCTCATTCAGTCTAGGATCAAGTAGGACTTTATTTGGTTGCAATGTAGGCTACGGGAGGGGTAGGATACATTTAGATATAATAGTGACTACACCTCCCCAAGCACTTTAATACATATACTTTAGCTTTCAACCTCAAACTTATATTAAACCAACTCCACCTTCACATCAACGTTATTCCCCCATACTTTTTTAAGCACAATTACATTAAGAGTCACAACATATATTTTTCTTTCACAACAATACAACTATTTATTTATTTTTTCTTTTTCTTTTTGTTTCTCTTTTTTTTAAGTGACTCTTACTTTTTCAAAAAAGTGCACCTTTCTCCTTATTTCAATTATCCCCCTCAAAAACCAACCTACCACCCCACACTTTAACTTTTCCATATTTCATCACCTTTTTCAGTGCTTACGGAAGGTGACAAGGTTCAAATATATGATCGATTCAAACAAAGGGGTATGGCATGTAATGTGGTTGCCAAAGAAACGGGATTATAGGATCAACGGGGTTAACTACGGTACATAACAATTAGGCGGGTAAAAGATACATAGCTGGCTCAACAAAGAAACGCCTATATCACTTCCAAGACTAAATAAAACTACTATTTCACTTTGCACACACACGGGGCAAGTTCTAGACATCAAATGCAATGCACAGAATAACCTGCAAATCTCACACACACATGGCACATAACTCACTCATGATTGGATCTGTCACGACACTCCAGTCAAAGCAGTTAAGCAAATTTAAGAATCCTTGATTTAAGGTATTTACCTTGAAGTCAAAAAATTGAGCCTAAGCGTCACAACCACAGTACTAACTATTCTCAAGGCATCACAACGTTCCGAGATATTGCTGCAATTAATTTCTCAACCATGTGGTTACTACTCCTAAAAATTAAAAACTACCTACACCCGGTTCAATTAAAAACCCTTGGAAAAGAACCGTGGTCCAAAGAAAAACCAAGAGGGAATTACTACACTACCTAAAACAAAAATATTTTTGGTATTTTCTTTAGACTTACTTCCGTCAAGAGAACTGTCTAAGAGATCCATCTTCGGGAAGAGTCCATATATTTCTAATTTTTTTTTTCTGTTTTGTTCTACCTAAAAGAAAAACTTACTAACAAGAAAAGCTAAAACTACTAACAAGAATGCACATAACAAATCAAAACAAATATGTACAACACCCCACACTTAAATCATGCAATGTCCTCAGTGCATCACATATAGACAAAATAAGAAATTAAAGTAAGGTGTAAGAAACTCCCTGCTCCAATAGCGTCGACCTCCTTTCCATTAATCTCGCTTTCATGATCCTTCTAGCAAATACTTTAATCCATTTATGCCTCAACTTTGAACTTATGAATTGGACCCTAATTTTTGATTCTGCCCTATGATCATGCTCCTGGGGTGGTGGAATGAATTTGCCTGGCCCAATAAAATAATATAGTAATCTGCGCTTCTTGGCCTTTCAACTAAATGTTTACTCCCTACTTTCTGGCAAGAAGAATTCCAGAATGTAGGCATCTTGTTCTTTATCCCTCAGCTNGAAATGTGTACTCCCTACTTTCTGGCAAGAAGAATTCCAGAATGTAGGCATCTTGTTCTTTATCCCTCAGCTCCTCAGGTGGTTCGGATAACTCTATTTGCATATCATCATCCAAACACAATAACGACACTAGATTCAACAAAGTATGTATCATCGATGTCCTTGGTTAAATCTAGTATCTTTTCTACCACATCAGCATCCTCCGATTTTAGTTCAACCCTGGGTAGTTCTTCAATAGATGGCCTGGCCGGCGGGTTCTCTCTTTCCTCTACGTATAGTGACTCAAACTCGAGAGCCTTTGGCCATACCCCTTTTTTCTCAAGTGCTAACACCCAATCTGCCAGTTCTTCACCATTCATATCATCTAAATTCATCAAACATTCATCCAAAGGGTCCCCAACAGTCAGGGATGCATAATCTTTTTCTGGGATCACATTCACAGCATCAATAAGAGAGCAGTTGGCGAACTCACTAGGTCGCCTCATAGACTTCTGCACGTTGAAAGTGATTTCTTCATCATTGAGCCTCATCTTAAGTTCACCAGTCTCACAATTGATAAGGGCTCTGCCTGTGGCCAAGAATGGCCTTTCGAAGATTATGGGAATTTCCTCATCCACTTTTCAGTCTAATATCACAAAATCAGCAGGGAATACAAACTTCCCCACTTGCACCAATACATCATCCAGAATGCCTGACGGTCTCTTTACCGTCTTGTCAGCTAACTGCAATAACATTGATGTTGGTCTGGCTCTACCAATCCCCAGTCTTTTGTATATGGCCAGCGGTATCAGATTAATGCTGGCCCCCAAGTCACATAGATCTTTGGAAAAAGCTAAGCTGCCAATTGTACAAGGAATTGTAAAACTCCCTGGATCAGACAACTTTTCAGCAATAGGACGCGTCACCACCACACTACAAGTCTGAGTAAGGGTGACAGTAGCTAGATCTTGGAAATCAAATTTTCACGACATCAAGTCCTTCATCATCTTAGCGTAACCAGACATTTCTTTCAACGTATCAATAAATGGGATACTTATGTGTGGCTAGAATCTATAGTTTTAAGCATCATGTACCGTACATTTTATGTGTTTTTCTGATAAAAATACACGTTATATGTGCATAATGGAGTCTATTTTATGTGTAGGTGAATTGGAGATGGAATCCGAGCTAAATGGGTGCATAAACGTCAAAAAGACGCTCAAGAGTCGAAAAGGAGTGACCCGGGCCATAGCCGGGCGTTTTGCCCCTAAAGCTTGGCCTGCCCATGCTATAGTGGGGCGTTTTTCCCCTAAAGTCTGGCCTGTCCAGGCTATAGTGGGGCGTTTTTCCCCTAAAGCCTGGCCTGTCCAGGCTATAGTGGGGCGTTTTGCCCCTAACGCCTGGCCTGTCCATGCTATAGTGGGGCATTTTGCCCCTAAAGCCTTGCCTACCCAGGCTATAGTGGGGCGTTTGGGGATTAACGTCGGGGGTCCCTGGTCCGGTCAATTCTGAGTTTTGAAGGTTTTAAGTGTTTCCCAGTTTGAATAGAAGTCTCCTACACGTTTAGGGTTTATCCCAAACATATAAATAGACCCAAAAACACAACTTCAAGGGGGATTTTTTCAGGAGATTCACGTGGGATATTCACAAAGAGATTCACGAGGGGGATTGACGTGCAGGAACACACACCACGCTTGAAGGAGGGTTCTACCAAGTTTTTCTTCTCTTCACTTCCTTTAATTTCATAGTTCATTAGTTCTAGAGTTTTGGGTGCTACATGAACGTTGTAGTTTGAAGCTTGAATTGGTATTATTATTTTATCATATTGGTTTATTTATTCAATCTTTCACTTAATTATTTGATTTCTTGATCACCAATTGAATACTATCTATGAATCTAGGATTGAACTCGGGAGAAGGAATTCTAGATTGAATATAAGATTGGATAGAGCAAGATCTTAACCATTCAGAGGAGCGGATTTGCAGTTAGGCTAGGAATATACCTAATCGCCTTGCTTGGTTATTATATGGGAATTATTAATGCGTTCTTGTTAATCCTAATTTTTATAGGAATATAGGCGTTAGGTTAGCTTGAATAGGTGAGTTGTACTTCGGGAGAAGGCTACGAGCAATATTAACCTCGTCAATCAATAAACCAGAAAAATTAATTAGACGATTGAAGTGGAAAAGTCAACAGGATTGTTAGCTAACCCATAGCTCTAGAATATCGGATCTCATTGAATTCGTATCTAAAATCTCGCCAATCTATTTCGTTAATTTCATAGTTTACTATTCTAGATTAATTTTAGTTAAATATTCATACTTTAGAGTTCCCTTGAATAGATTAATTGTTTGGGTTTAATTTAGTTGATAGTTAATCACAAGTCTCCATGGGTACGATATCTGGACTTACAATACTATATTACTTGTCGACCACGTATACTTGCATGTGCGTATTGGAATTAACAAGTTTTTGGCGCCGTTGCCGGGGACTTAGAATTTAACTATTCTACTAGATTGAATTTTTAGTTTTGTCTATTTAAGTTTTTATTTTCTTATTTTTTTTATTTGTATCTTAATTTAATATTTTATTATGTTTCTTGACATGGCATCTTGGAACAATAATTGGTCGAATAGTGGTTATTCTTATTATGACGATTCTTGTCCGTATTGTGGAGGACCAAACATGTGGCAATATTGTCCATCTCAATATAATGTGTGGAATTTTTGTAATGTGTGTGGTTGTCAAGGTGGCCATTGGGAAGGTTGTCCTAATTCTTATTATCCTTCTCAGAGCTTTTATTGTAATGTTTCTAATAATGTTAATGAGTTTGATAGGATCAAGTAAGTGGAGGATATGGAAAGCGTGGCTCGTATTATGGACTTGATGAGACAAGCAGCGGAGCAACAGAACATGATAGCCGAGCAACAAGTTCTTGACGCCTTAGCTATCAAAAGACTCCAGGATAGAATTGATGAATTAATGGCAAATTTCCAAGAAGAAACTCAACTCGACGAAGAAAGCGAGTTCCCACGAAGATAATTTTGGAGGAGAAGATATAATGAGCCAGTCTTGGCTAAAGGAACAAGCTCAACTAATAAAATCTCATGATTTTCTTCGTGATGGTCTTTAAAATATGACAGAGCAACTGATAGAAGGAAGAACTGAGCTCAGGCAAGAGATAGACCAATTTGGCTCACATATCCATGACCTGCAGGCTGAATTGAATAAAAATGTTGAGGTGTCTTATGCCCTACCATCAATATTTGTGGATACTGGCCAGCTTGTGGAGTGGAAAGAGGAGATCCAAATATTCGACCAAATTATAAATGATGTCAAGGTTGATGAAGAGTATAAAATAGAGGATGTCAAAAATAATGCAGTTTTTGAATTGGAGCGCATTGGACATCATTCTAAACACTTTTCAACATTCTGTTTAGTTGGTGAATGGGAATTGATCCATTCGAGCATATAGAGGAGTCAATGGATGAGGAATAAAGTGTTTATATTCTGAAATTTGTGATGCCAAGGAGACAAAATGACATCCCTCACCTAAGGGCCAAGAAGTGCAAGATGTGATACCTACTGTTTGGTTCCTTCATTTTACACAGCGACCCCATGAGCGTGATAGAAAAATTGATGCAAAATTGGGGACGCAATTCATATCCTCAAAGTGGAAGGAAAAGTGGTGAAGTAGAAGAGTCGTGCCACGACTATAAATAAGGCGCTTGTTGGGAGGCAACCCAGCGTGTATATCTTTTCATTATTTTTCTTAGTGTCAGTTTTGTGTTATTTTTATTTTGCAGAGTAGGGGAAGTCTGAGTACCCAAAATTTGAAGCTGAGGGGCATGTTTGAGCTTAAGTGTGAGGTTAGCCCGATTCTAAAGATTGAGAATCATGTCCAAGCTAGGCCCGAGAGGGTCTCAGGGAGTATTTCTCACCCTTGTTTTAATGTTTTTCTTTGTGATCATGCATCGAGGACTATGCATAACATAAGTGTGGGGGTGGGGAAACTACTTTCTGAGGTGTAATTGTATAAATTATTATTTTTTAGAAAAATCCCGGATTTTTCCCAACGATGGATATGTTGGACAATTTTCTTGAGGGATAAAGTCCAATTTAAAAACACCAAAAAGATTTTTTTTTTTGGATAGTTAGGTAGTATCCCTTGGTTTTTCTTTGGGCACCGGTTCTTTTCCAAGGGTGTAACTTGAACCGAGTACTTTCAATATTTTTTTAGAGTAGTTAGGAAGAAACTGAGTAACTCTGAGATACCCCTGACATGTTTGATTCCGGNTTGTGACGCCTTAGCTCAGTTGTTTGACTTGTATGCTACATAGTGTAATATTGCTTAATTCTCTCAATTTTGTGTGCTTGCTTGACTTGAGAGTTGAATAAAACCGTTGTGATTGAGTCATGTGCAATGTGTGAGTGAGGTTTAGTGATATTCTATGCTATCCTATGTAGTTTACAACTTGCCCCCTGTGTTAATCGAAACGAAATTGTAGGTTATGCTAATCTAGGAGATGACGTAGGCATTTTCTTGCTTGATCATGGATGTTCTTGTCACATAAGAATTACATTTTTCATTGCTAGCCCCTTTTACCCTTTAGACCTTTTCTTTGGTACCCACATGACAAGCCGTACCCCTATTTTGTTCTTAAATTGAGATTTTTTGCACCTTTTCCTCCCAAGGCCCTTAGTCACTAAAATAAGCAAGGTGAGATATTGGGGGTTAAATTTTGAGTGGAGCCATGGAAAGACTTGTTAGTGCACTAAAAATTGTATTCAAGAGTCACTAGCCATTGAATCTGCATGTATGGAGTGTGTGTAGGAAAGAAAAAAAATGATAGTAAAAGTATGTACAAAAATATACACAACTCCAATTTTTATTAATTTGTGCTAGTGTAAATATAGAAGTGCTTAATTGAAAAAGGGCTATGTTGAATATGAATTGTTGCAAGGGAATTGGTTGAGAAGAATATGTGTTAATTTGTGAAGGTAGTGGATTAAAGTGATTAGGAGGGTTAGTCACTATTCCCAAATATGTTCTACCCGTCCCTTAGCCTACATTACAACCTTAAAAGTCCTAATTGATCCAAGATTTGGCTAACTTGAATTAGTGGAGATCTACACTAAGGGAAAGCTTATGGTACGACCACGTGATGCATATGAATTCTTTGTGAGAGTAAGATAATCTGTTCAATTGTGTGATGTCCTTAAATAATGTTCAAAAGCATATTTGAATGTGTGGACTAGTTATATTCACTCTTTTGTTGTTGGTGAGGGCACATGATCTCATGAACGATTGGTAATATTGTAATTTTCTTGTTGGGTAGGTGCGTGAATTGAGAGGGCTTAGTAGTTGCAAGTCGACTCTTGAGGTTGGGCGGTTGCAATTAAGTTGATTCATGTGATTGATTAAATTGTTATATGTGGGCATGTTTAAAGAATGGAAAGAATGTGAAATTTTGTATGTTCATACTTGATTGCCGGTATCGATTATAGTTAATGGGTAATGTGTGTGATTGAAAAGTAAAATACTCCTTGTTAATGAAATGCGTACGTGTTGAAGGAGATTGCTTGAGGACGAGCAAGAGTCTAAGTGTGGGGTGTTGATGCGTGGCTAGAATCCATAGCTTTAAGCATCATGTACCGTAAATTTTATGTGCTTTTGTGATAAAATACACGTTATATGTGAATAATGGAGTCTGTTTTATGTGTAGGTGAATTGGAGATGGAAGCCGAGCTAAATGGTTGCATAAACGTCAAAAATACGCTCAAGAGTCGAAAAGGAGTGACCCGGGCCATAGCCGGGCGTTTTGCCCCTAAAGCCTGGTCTGCCCAGGCTATAGTGGGGCGTTTTGCCCTTAAATCCTGGCCTGTCCAGGCTATAGTGGGGCGTTTTGCTCCTAAAGCCTAGCCTACCCAGGCTATAGTGGGGCGTTTGGGGCTTAACGCCGGGGGTCCCTGGTCCGGTCAATTCCGAGTTTTGAAGGTTTTAAGTGTTTCCCGGTTTGAATAGAAGTCTCCTACACGTTTAGGGTTTATCCCAAACATATAAATAGACCCAAAAACACAACTTCAAGGGGGATTTTTTCAGGAGATTCACGTGGGATATTTGTCACACCTACTTTTTCCACTCTTGTGAGGGTGATAGGGGAGTTTTTTCAACTTTAAGTGACATTATTCGAATTTTGAATTATTTATTGATTTCTGAGTCGCCACCCGGATTTTATACGGTGTTCCGGGACACCATTTATTTATTGAAATCCCAAAGCGAGGAAATTTTGACTCTGTTTAAAATGTCTGCGACCAGAAATCCGACTAAGGAATTATGTTAACCCGGGAGAAGGTGTTAGGCATTTTCGAGTTCCGTGGTTCTAGCACGGTCTCTTAACTATTAATATTTTGCCTAAATTATCTGATATTTACATATTTCAAACCTATTGTGCTTTTAGCCTTTTTCACTTTTAGACCGCTTTAATATTTATGAATTTATCTTGGAACAAGTCACGATGGTGTGCACTTGTTGTTTTTGGACATATCGTAACCGCGCCACATGAAATGTACCTGCAATACCCAACATGTGATTTTGTTGTAGTTTGAAGTTAAAATCGGGGACATGAGTTGCCACACCCGAGTTGGAGATTGATGGTCACGACTATGCCATGGGAACCGTACCCATAGCCGTGATGATTTATTATGAATCACGCCCAAAACAAACTACGGTGTTCAAAATTGATTATTCAGAACAATTTGGCCAAGGAAGCTTTTGACCGTCAGGGGAAAATATAAATGCAACAAAAAATCAAATTGAATAGTTCGTCATTAATTAGGAAGAGCACATGATTGTATTTTACTACAACAGCCTTTACTCAAGATGGACAAACCCATAACATAATTCTATTACACCAAATAACTCTATGTAAATTGTCCATTGTTTGTGTTGTTGTATCATTAAATTTTTTTTTTACTTTAAATTTGACAAAAGGACAAAATCAATTCATAAAGCAAAAAAGAATACACTTTTTAGACGTGCCTACAAGAGCTCACAGAATATAACAACTCACTTTTACCATTGAATCTATTTAAAATAATAGAAAAATCTATCCAAACAAACATCTGAACAACATTATAAAAAAAACGCCTCTCAATTAATCATATACTCATCATGTTCTTGAAACGCTAATTATCAGAAAAGGATAAACCAATTTAACTAAGTTATGCTAAAAATACTAAACAATTCATTATGGTCTAAATACAAACTCAAGTGAATCCTTGCAGTGCCCGTGTGGGTTTTCACCGATAAGACTCTCTTATTTTAATTTCTCTCGTTCCTTGTATCTGCTCCGAGCAACTGTATCTTCCAATTTTGGACATCTTTGCTGATTGATCAGAAGGACTTGAACAGGGTTTTTGGTGAAAAGAATTTGTATTGAATTACAAGTTTGGAACCTTTTATGCGAAAACGTTGTTGAACATAACATTTGCCCCAGCTTAAACTCTTGGGGAAATGTGGAATTTTATTTTGGTGTGACTGAACCCCAGGGAGAGGCTGCCTATGTATCCTTTCGGAATCAAGTCGAACGTAGTTCAGGAAACTTTTGTTGTTGTTTTTGTTTTTGATTGATTTTTTTTTTTCAATAAACAAACTTCGGGTTCCAAAGAGGGTAATCAAAGAAGAGTAACTGGCTCAAAGGGTTTGCAAAAGGGTTAATGCTGTTTGGGGTAGCGAGAATGAAAAACTTCGTCATCCCAACCGGAGAACACTTGCAAATATATAGAGGATCAAACATAGTACATTTTGACGGCATCTGCATTGACAGCCGTTTCGGGGTCATTTCCTTTGATGTCCCCCCATGTATAACGCTCCTTTTTGGTAGTAATTTTCTTATGATGTATGGACCTTTCCAGTTTGGGGCGAATTTTCCTTTCGCTTCTTCGTGGTGTGGGAGGATACGTCTTAAAATGAGTTTCCCTACCTCGAAGTTCCTAGGTTGCACTTTCTTTTTGTAAGCGTGGGCCATTCTTTGCTAGTATAATTGTCCGTGGCACACTGCGGCCATTCTTTTCTCATCAATCAGAGTTAATTGCTCCAGTCGGTTCTTGACCCATTCATTGTCTTCAATTTCTGCTTCGACAATAACCCGAAGGGAAGGAATTTCCACTTCAGCGGGTATTACGGCTTCAGTGTCATAAACCAATAGGTAAGGGGTAGCTCCCACCGATGTAAGCACGGTCGTGTGATATCCCAACAATTCAAAAGGAAAATTTTCATGCCATTGTCTGGATGTTTGAATCATTTTCCTGAGAATTTTCTTGATGTTTTTTTTTTGCTGCTTTAATGGCGCCATTTACTTTGGGCCGGTAAGGGGTCGAGTTGCAGTGTGTTATCTGGAACTGTTCACATACCTCCCTCATCAAGTTACTGTTTAGATTTGCGGCATTGTCGGTAATGATAGTTTTTGGGATACCAAAACGACAGATGATATTAGCGTGCACGAAATCCACCACCACCTTCTTAGTAATTGTTTTGAACGTGACGGCCTCGGCCCATTTCGTGAAATAGTCGTTAGCAACCAAAATGAATGTGTGCCCGTTTGAGGCCCTTGGCTCGATTGGCCCAATGACATCCATTCCCCAAGAAAAAAATGGCGAGGGTGCCGACATAAGATGCAGTTCTGAGGGTGGCACATGGATCAGGTCGCCATGTATTTGACACTTATGGCACTTCCGGATGAAACCGAAACAATCTTTCTCAATTGTCATCTAATAATATCCAGCCCGCAAGATTTTCTTTGCGAGGACGTACCCATTCATGTGGGGACCGCATACTCCTGAATGGACCTCGCCCATGATCTTTTCGGCTTCTTTGGCCTCGACACATCTTAACAGATTTAGATCGGGAGTCCTTTTATACAGTACTTCCCCACTTAGGAAGAAACTGCTGGCCAGCCTTCGGATGGTTCTCTTTTGGTCTTCGTTGGCCTGCTCGGGATATTCTTTTGTCTTCAAGAATCTTTTAATATCATGATACCATGGTTGGACATCAGACTCTGCTTCGACCGTGTTGCAATAACCATGTGTTTACTTGATTTGGATCTCCAATGGGTCTATGCGAACATTACCTGGATAGGGTAGCATTGCAGCTAGGGTGGCCAGCACATCAACTAACTCATTGTGGCACCGAGGAATATATTTGAACACGATGGCTTTGAATCCCTTACTAAGATTCTCCACATGTTGTCTGTAGGGAAGAAGTTTAACATCGCGAGTTTCCCACTCTCCCTGAGCCTGCTTAATGATCAAATCGGAGTCCCCCATGATTAACAACTCTTATACATCCATGTGAACGGCCATGTTCATGCCCATTATACAAGCTTCATATTCATCAGTATTCTTTGTGCAGAAGAAACGGAGGTAGGCCGTGGCTGGGTAGTGTTGTCCCGCGGGTGAAATCAAGATTTCCCCTATCCCGATACCTTTCTCATTGGCTTCCCCATCGAAGAACATTTTCCAGGTGTCAGCGCCTTCCGAGATTACTTCGAAGGAATTGATTTCTTCATTCGGAAAAGAAGTGCTCAAGGGCTAGTATTCATCATCGACCAGATTTTTATCTAGATGATCGGCTAATGCTTGGGCTTTCATAGTTGTGCGAGTGACATAGATAATATCGAATTCTGTGAGCAAGATTTTCCATTTTCCTAATCTCCCGGTGGGCATTGGCTTTTGGAATATGTACTTTAAAGGATCCAGCCTCGTGATGAGGTAGGTGGTATAAGCCAGCAGATAATGTCTCAGCTTCTCAGCAACCCAAGTTATAGCGTAGCAAGTCCTTTCTAACTGAGAATACTTGGCCTCGTAGTTTGTGAACATCTTACTTAAGTAATAAATGGCCTGCTCTTTCTTCCCGGTTGCATCACGTTTCCCGAGAACACACCCAAAGGAATTTTCTAGCACCTTCAGGTATAGGAACAAAGATCTCCCTAGTTCTGGTGGGATTAACACTGGAGGATTTGACAGATATTCTTTGATCTTGTCAAAAGCGCCCTGGCACTCGTCTGTCCATTTGATGACCGCATCTTTTTTCAATAGCTTTAATATAGGCTCGCATGTGGAGGTCAACTAAGTTATGAACCTGCTGATGTAATTCAACCTACCCAACAGACTCATGACTTCCTACTTGGTTCTTGGGGGTGGGAGATCCCGGATAGATTTTATCTTTGCTGGGTCCAGCTCGATGCCCCGTCGACTGACTATAAATCCCTGTAATTTTCCGGATGGAACTCCGAAAGCGCATTTGGCTGGGTTTAATTTCAAATTATATCTCTGTAGGCATTCGAAGAATTTCCTCAAATGTTGCACATGGTCATTTTGGGTTCTGGACTTAATGATCACATCATCCACGTACACCTCAATATCCTGATGCATCATGTCGTGAAATATGGCAGTCATGGCCCTCATATAAGTCGCCTCAGCATTCTTTAAACCAAATGGCATGACCCGGTAACAGTACGTTCCCCAGGGTGTAGTGAAGGCTATTTTTCTACATCTTCTTCATCCATCAATACCTGGTGACATCCGGCATAGCAATCGACAAAAGACTGTACCTCATGTTTGGCACAATTTTCCACTAAGATGTGTATGTTTGGCAGTGGAAAATTATCTTTGGTACTGGCTTTATTCAGATCCCGGTAGTCGACACATACTCGGACCTTTCCGTCCTTTTTAGGCACCAGAACCACATTGGCTAGCCAGGTGGTGTATTGGACCACTCGGATTACCCTAGCATTTAGTTGTTTAGCAACCTCTTCTTTGATTTTGCCACTCATGTATGTTTTAAATTTCCTTTGCTTTCGTTGGACCGGTGGACGACCGGGGTAGGTTGGCAATTTCTGTACCACCAAGTCCATACTTAGTCCGGGCATGTCGTCGTAGGACCAAGCAAATACGTCTTTGAATTCTAATAGGAGTTGAATCAAGGCGGCTCTAGTCTTTTTCATCCGTGTGGACGCTTATCATGGTGTCTCGAATCCCTTCTTCACTGCCCAAGTTAACGGGTTTCGTTTCGTTTAAGTTTGGCTCAGGCTTATTCTCGATATGTTCCAATTCACGATTATTTCCCTAAGAGCCTCTTCTTCGTCATATTCCAGTTCTTAATTCATTATTTCGAGGTTAGACGACGTATTAGGATCAGAGCACGAAGTCCGCAAGCATGTCATGTTTTTTAAAGCCGCATTATTAGGACTGAAAAAATAAGAAAAGTAAAAAAAATCAGAAAGAGTAGAAGACGATGTTCATTTAATTGAATTTGAACATAGGAGGGTTTACATCGAAATTTAAAGGCAAGAATTTAAAAACTTGAGTAACACCCTGAAATAACTCATAGTGTAGAAAGGATGGCAAAAGCTCAACTACTGGGACTCCCGCCGGACGGGGAATGAAGTAGCCTCCCAGTTTTGCAACTTGGCATCAGGTCCCATATACTGTACTTCGGCAGTGCTGGAGCCCCCTCCTAGTTGGACCATATGGTCCTCGTACAAAATTTGCCTCATTCTTCTGCATATTTCTTCTATTTCTTCGGCCGTGAAAACCTCTTCTTCTTCCTCCACGTATTTT
Source organism: Nicotiana paniculata (assembly GCA_005239505.1). Lineage (NCBI taxonomy): Eukaryota > Viridiplantae > Streptophyta > Magnoliopsida > Solanales > Solanaceae > Nicotiana > Nicotiana paniculata. The sequence continues at coordinate 21,739 of ML303249.1, read as the reverse complement.
GGCTTGACAAATGATGCGGTGATGTGTGGGATCGGCTGAGGCAATACCCAACAATTTTTCTTGCGTTGATCAGCCCATTGTTCATCGTCGGGGGTAGCTTGAAACCCTATGCCAAAAAACTTTTTATTGGTAGGCAAAGTGACGGGTTCTTTAATGCCCTGCAAGGACACCCCGATCCCTTTCCAGGTGTGTACCCATGTTTGATCATGTCGTTGGCGACCATAATTGACGCGTTTGATAGGAAGGGTTGAGGGCACAGGGTTCCTTCCTCATGCTGGTCTGCAACCACAATCTCGAAAGCTAGGTAGACTATGTGCTCGCTGCCCTCTCTTTCTTCCAGGCATGGGGCTAATGAGTCCCTGTAAATAGATTGTTCGTCTTCCCCATGGACCACGATTTCCTAGTCCTCATATTCAAACTTAACCATATGGTGGAGAGTATATGGCACTGCCCCTGCTGCATGGATCCGAGGCCTTCCCAGGAGATAATTGTAGAAAGTATCCATATCCATGACCTGGAATGTCACTTCGAAATCTACAAGGCCGATTGTTAAGACCAAATCAATATCTCCGATCGTGTCTCTCTTGATACCATCGAATTTCGGACGCACACATTGTTGGGCCTGATTCTTTCAGTCCTGATATCCATTCTTTGTAAGGTCGATAAAGGGCAAATATCAACCCCAGATCCACCATCCATCATAACTCTCTTCACGTAGTAACCTTCACATTTAACAGTTAGGTGGAGAGCTTTGTTGTGGGTGGCCCCTTCCAGGGGAAAATCATTCTTGCTGAACGAAATCTGGTTGACCTCAAAAATTCGTTCTGCCATCCTTTCCATCTACTCGGCTGTGGTGTCGGCCGGAACGTATGCTTCGTTGAGGGTTTTGATCAGGATCCTCTGATGCTCGCTTGAATTTACCAGCAAGGATAGAAGCGAGATCTGCGCGGGGGACCTTCTGAGCTCCTCGATTGTGGCGTATTCAGAGGTTTTCATATTCTTGAAGAATTCCTCTGCCTCTCTGGCACTGATCGTCCTTTTGGGCGGAAAGCGTTTCAACTTGCTTTTGTTTAGCTCTTCCAGGTCGAGGTATTACTCTGAAGAGTTTATATCGTCTGTTTCCCTAGTAATATCTTTCCCTTTGTATGTCACCACCGTCCTGCGGTAGTTCCATGGGACGGCAGTAGTATTCGTCATGAGAGTTTGCGACCCGTGGCTGATAACAACGGGCTCATTCAGCCTGGGTGAAATTATTTGCCCCCACGCCGCATACGTCCCCTTCGGGGCATACATTTTTGAGCCATTCATTATTGCCATGTTGAATTGTAACCTTCTGGGAGGGCTCAACACACTTTGTTCTTTCCTGTGTGCCTTGGGGATGTAAAGGACAGCATCTTTAGAGGGTCCCTTATTTGTCCCAGTCTCAGTCTGTTCCATGACCTGGGGGACGGGGTTACTCTTTCTCATTTCCTTGGTTGGATTGGGTGTCGGCTTGGGTTTTCTTTCTACATCTGCGATGGTGATGATGGCCTTTAGAGCTGGATCGAAAGCCTGGTCCTCGAAAATTATGCCGATGACGGGCCCATGATTGTGAGCGGGCAATGGATTGTTTGTCCCTTTTGTTCTATAAGGCTTTCCACGGCTCTTTTGAGGGTCCAGCAATCCTCCGTGTCGTGCCCTTCTGCTCCAGAATGGTAAGCACAACTGGTACCCCATCTTTATGATGGTGATTGGGGATTCTGCCCGTTTCGAGGTATGGGTTGCAGGAGTCCCATCTGGACCAACTTTGGGAAGAGGCTGGAATACGACTCTTCGATGGGAGTGAAATTAAGCCTCCTTGGTGGCTCTCGGGGGTAGGCATTGTACGGGTAGCTGTTTTGAGAAGGGCGTTGATTATATAGAGCTGGGGGATGATGGTTATTTTTTGGGGGTGGAGTTCTATTCTGATTGTATTGTTGTGGTGGCCTGGGATGTGGCTGAGTGTTCATTATCGCATAGGGAAAAGGGGGTGAAGCATAAGTCGTATCTTGGTGAGGATAATAATGTTGGGAAGCTTTAGAAAATGGGCGTGGGTATTGTCGAGGTTTCCTGACATCGTAAACCATCATGGCCCCTTCTTCTTTCTTTTTCATTTGGCTGCAACCCCGGATCCGTTTTGGATGGCCTGAGAGGTCAGTTTTATGGCAGATTGGCTCAGGATACGACCAGTTTTTAGCCCGTTCTCCACCACTTCTCCAATTTTAATTGCTTCCGCGAATGGTTTGCCCATGTTGGACATCATATTTTTGATGTAATCAGCTTCCTGTGCTTGTAGAAAAATGCTGACCCTTTCAACCTCATCCATCGGAGGTTTGACCCCGGTGGCTTGCTCGCGCAATTTGATGGCGTACTCTCTGAAACTCTCTGAGGGTTTCTTTTTGAGATTGGATAGTGAGTTCCTATCGGGAGCGATGTCCATATTGTATTGGAATTGTCGGACAAAGTCCCGTGCCATGTCATCCCATATGTGCCAACGGGATATATCCTGGTCCATGTACCGTTCTAATGCGATCCCCGTCAAGCTTTCTCCAAAATATGCCATGAGAAGTTCCTCCTTCCCACCTGCTCCCCTGAGCTGGTTGCAGTACCTTTTCAGATTGGCTATGGGGTCTCCATGTCTGTCATATTTTTCGAACTTGGGGGTTTGAATCCGAGAGGCAGATGGACGTGCGGGAACATGCACAAATCTGCATTGGAGACACTTTTCTGCTCGCTCAGCCCCTGTATATTTTTGAGGCTCTGTTCAATACCTTCATTTTTCGAGTTACTTCTTCGTTCTCAAAGCTTTTCTTATCTTGTCCCAAAATGAACTCAGGCTGAGTTTGTTGGGGATATGCATTGGGAGTACCATGTGCGGTATCCTGATGGGCGGATGGTGTTCGGAATGTGAATATTGGCGACTCGAAACTTGGCCCAGAGATAGTTGGTGGGGTCGTGCCGGAGATATGTGGTGCGGTGAAAATGTTGGAAGACACACCAGAAAACAAAGCCTGGGGGCGAACCTTAGAAGGCCTTCCGGCAAAGTGAGCCGACATAGTTGGATACCCAAATGGCGTGGCTGGGTAGCTTTGGGGATGTTGGACGTCCCTCCTGCCCTTGGGATTATTTCTGGGAAACCCGGGATAGTACTGGGCGGTTCCCTACCATTGGACCATGCGTCCCACATTTCCAGCATGCGGTAACGCAGAGTCCTGTTCTCTTCAGCTGGTGCTGACTCAGATGTTGGGATGGCTGGATTTAGGTCTTCGACGGAAGAATTGACGATTGGCAAGTGACTTTCAGACGTCATTTCTATGCTCCCTTTGATCTTGTGAAGTAAGGATGGGAAGCCAGGTTACCGCAAAACCAAACACCTTAAAATACCTTTAAAGATTGATCCAAAAAAACGTTAGGGTAAAACATTTATGACATATGAAATCGCACATACGGGGTATGCAATGCACCTGATGCTTTTCTATATGTTTTTGCCACAGTTGTGTATTTCATCCTGGCTTTATCTCTCGGTTTTTTTTATTTTTTATCATTCTTGCTCTTCCCTTGTTATTGCTTCCGATTTTTCATTTCTCGCTCGGTTTCCCTTCTTAAGGTTATGATCGAATCCTATGTGGATTGCCTAAGTATCACGGCGCTGCGTGAATCAGATCATCACGTAGTTCAATGCTAGCAAAACCCAAAGAGATGCATATATTTTTTTTTCTAAAAGATTCATTCTAAAAATTTCCATTCATTAAACAAACACTTTTGATTATAGAAAGCTGGCAGCCCATTTTTGGAGTTACAGAGTTTGCAAAACAGACTTGACACATATTTTCAAAAATATAAAACTAACTGTGGACTCAACACATGACTACGACTAGAAAAGTGAAGTACAAACTCGAAAATATCAAGAATACATTAGTGCTTCTGTTGCTCCAGGGGCCGGTGGGGCATCATTCGGCCTTGCCACGGGCCTGCGTGCTATGTCTTGTCGGAGGCGGTAAAGGTCGTCCATTATCTTGTGGACGAAGATCATAACTGCTGATAAGAAAGTGGTCCGAGTCATATCTTCGCATTCCTGACATCTGGTTACGATGTAGTCAGCTATCTCTTGGACTATTCACCTGATAATACCCTTCTCTTGAAGCAGCCGCCCGATTTGTTGGGATCTCGCCTCTAAAGTTTTGGCATCTTTGTGACTCTGTTCTTTCCATTGTTGCAACTCTTTTTCTAACCAAGCCATCATGGCATAGCACTGTTCCCTCTCTGTTTTAAACCTTTTTGCCTGTTTGGCCATTTCGTTCTCGAGGGCGGCCAATTTTTCCTTCAAGCCTACGACTTCCTGGTCATATTTCCTTTTTAGTCTCTGGACAAACTCTGTTCTTTCTTCTGCACTTCTTGTTAATCTTGCCCGAACTTCTGCCGGTTCTTCTTCAGATTTGTCTAAATCATTCCCATAGCTACATACTTTATGTCTCAGGCTGTTGATAAGCCTTTCATCAGCCTTGCTTCTCTCTGGGTTCTCACAGCTATTTTCAGTTCCTGTATCTGGGCCCGGAGGACTTCATTTTCTTGGGCTAATCTATTTTTCTCCCCTTCAATCGAGGGAGTATGTAGAATGTTTTCGAACTTGATTTCCCTGACCTGGGCCTCTAACTTGCTTATGGTGGCTGGGTAGCTGTTCTCTTTTTCTAACCAAGCCCAATGCTCTTAAGTTTGCTCGGCGAATTGTTGTACATGGGTCACTTTGCGGGTCGTTCTTGCTCTTGATGTTCCTTGCCTCTTACTCTGTACCAAGAGGTGTAGGCGGGTTCCACTTCCCCTTTGGATAAGTCTCTCACTCTAGTTTGAGGTTCTAAAAACCTGTACTCGTTCCAAATTTGACGGACCCTGCCTTCAGGAAATGCAGCTCTTGGGCATAACTCGATGGCTTGTTGGCTTAAATCCTCATCATGGGGAACACCCTGTTGCCTCCCCAACTGGCATAAGACCCGGTGCGGGGCATATGGCTGAATGCTTCGCAGGCCCATTAACAGGAGATAGCAAACCTCAGCAGATATATTGATAACCTCGCTGAGAGGGAGCCACCCGAACGTCCACTCGATTTGGTTGGCAGTCAGTGAGCTCAAGTATGAGTGCCAGCCTCCGTGCCTTCAGGAAATTGGTGGCCTTTTACCCGAGTACTATGTTCCTCGATGTAGTTCAAACGAGTTAAATCGTAGTTCATGTAGCCTGGGCGGTGACAGAGGTGCTCGATCAACCAGATTTGTAGGAGCAGGTTGCACCCCTCAAAGAATTTTCCCCCAGATTGGTAAATTGTCAGAGCGCGGTAAATATCAGCTAAGACCATCGGTATAAGTGTGCCATTGGACTTTTTCATCATGAAGTCTGCTATTCCCACAAGCCCAATATCTATGCATCCGTCACTTCTTAGGCAAATCAAGGTGCCCAAGAATGCTACCACAAAAGCTAGCCCCCGGCGGGCTTCCCATTTATCCTGATCTTTGTGAGTTAGACCAGTTTTGTTAGCCTCATAACCCTGGGGATCTCCATAACATCTGTAAAGAAAGTAGAAAGTGTAGAAGCCTTCGGACAAGTGTGGGTCTTGGACGTCCCGACTAATGTTCAATAGATCCAAAAACTTGTGGGAAGTCACCGCCCTGGGTGCCACTGGGTACCGACTTCTGAGATTGTCATTGAGACCAGCATACCCTGCTATTTCCTCTAGCGTGGGCGTCAATTCAAAGTCTGAAAATTTGAATACATTGTGGGCGGGATCCCAGAACGGTACTAGAGCCTCGAAGATGTCCAACCTCGGCTTGATCTTTAAAAAGCCAGTAAGTCCCCCTAAAGCTTTCATAACAGACTTTCTACTGGCTTCCCCCAAGTTGCTCCAACACATATGGAGTCCTAGAGAGATTTCCTCGACTGCCTTGAAGGGGATGTTTTCAACTGTATTCATCCTGCACATTCGTTTTTGATTAAAACCACAGAAATTTTTTTGAAAAGTGTCATTTTTGCAAAGGGTTTTGTAATAAAGAAAAATGGACCACCTTTGTGAATACAGCCCTTTAAGACTGTGTTCGCGAAATTTAAAGACAAAACACAGGCGGGCATTTTTTCAAAACGGCCTTCTGGCGTCCCACTTGGGAGATCAGGCTATAATGGCGTCACCTAATTTTATTTAGGGCTATACCCTTTTGATTTCTTAAAAATGAAGTTGGACCCGATGAGGGTTGCCTACGTATCCCACAGTCGTGAGAATCAAACAAAGCGTAGTTCGGGAAAATCCTGATTGACTAAAAATATACACCCACTCATTTTGTTTTATATATTTTTTTTTCAAAAATTTTGGCAGAGTTTCGGGATAAATACGAGGATTTTCAAAACATGGTGAATTCTCTATCCTACCTCACTCTTTGTTTTTTTTTTTTTTCTGTTCATTTTTTGGTTTATCCGGGCAACACACAAGCTGAGCAAATGAATGCATACGTAACACGTAAGATGCATCAGGGTAGTCTTTCATTTCAGGTACACCTGTCCTAGATGGACTCAACCCCTGTATTGAGCCCCCTAAGTCAAATGCACATGATGCAGATAAGTGTTCCTACTAGGGATCTGGCATGAGGTTTTGTTATTCTAGGTTTAAACCGGGGTTTTGTTCTAGACTAGGCTTACCTGAGCGGACAGCTTGAGCCGAGGTCGGGGCAGCGTACCGGGAATACAGAAGCTTCACCAGCTTTGCAACTTATTTGTACCTCGTTCTAAAATTTGGATACAACTCTAACAGAAAAGAAGTCACACGAAGTGCACACTTCCTAGATGATTTAGAAGACTCAGAGAGAAGAAGGTTTCGGCACAATTTATATACAGTTCAGATAATATCAAATAGGTAAAAAGCGACATTTAGCACGTTAGGTTTAAACATGTAAAAATCATATAATAAAGCCAAAATAAAACAGTCTATTTCAAGCTCGAATTCTTGAACCCTGAACCAGAGATTCTGGGTTCGATCCCCAGCAGAGTTGCTAGAGCTGTCACACCTTCTTTTTCCACTCCTGTGAGGGTGATAGGGGAGTTTTTCCACTTTAAGTGACATTATTCGAATTTAGGATTATTTATTGATTTCATATTCGCTACCCGGATTTTATACGGTGTTGCGGGATACCATTTATTTATTGAAATCTCAAACCGAGGAAATTTTGACTCTGTTTAAAATGTCTGCGACCAGAAATCTGAGTAAGGAATTGTGTTAACTCGGGAGAAGGTGTTAGGCATTCCCGAGTTCCGTGGTTCTACCACGGTCGCTTAACTATTAATATTTGGACTAAATTATATGATATTTACATATTTCAAACATATTGTTCTTTTTAGCCTTTTTCACTTTTAGACCGCTTTAATATTTATGAATTTATCTTGGAACAAGTCACGATGGCGTGCGCTTGTTGTTTTTGGACATATCGTAATCGCGCCACATGAAATGCACCTGCGATTCCAACATGATATTTATTGTAGTTTGAAGTTAAAGTGGGGGACATGAGTTGCCACACCCGAGTTGGAGATTGCGTGTCACGAGTATGCCACGGGAACCGTACCCATAGCCGTGATGATTTATTATGAATCACGCCTAAAACAAACTACGATGTTCAAAATTGATTATTCAGAACGATTTGGCCAAGGAAGCTTTTGACCGTCAGGGAAGAATATAAATGCAAAAAAAAAATCAAATTGAATACTTCGTCATTAATTAGCAAGAGCACATGAGTGTATTTTACTACAACAGCCTTTACTCAAGATGGGCAAACCCATAATATAATTCTATTACACCAAATAACTCTATGTAAATTGTTCATTGTTTGTGTTGATGTATCATAAAAAAAAAAAATTTACTTTAAATTTGACAAAAGGACAAAATCAATTCATAAAGCAAAAAAGAATACACTTTTTAGACGTGCCTACAAGAGCTTACAGAATATAACAACTCACTTTTACCATTGAATCTATTTAAAATAAAAGAAAAATCTATCCAAACAAACATCTGAACAACATTATTAAAAAAACACCTCTCAATTAATCATATACTCATCATGTTCTTGAAGCGCTAATTATCAGAAAAGGATAAACCAATTTAACTAAGTTATGCTAAAAATACTCAACAATTCATTATGGTTTAAATACAAACTCAAGATGATAAGAGTAGAAGCACACGATTTGCAAGATTAATTTTGAAACAATTAGGAATTAATAACAATTTTATCTATAACAAAGTTTCGGTCAAACAGAGAACATATCACATATAAAACCAAAATTTAACCTTAATAAAGAAAGAGATGAAAATTGACCGCAAAGGTTACTTCTACAAGTCCATAAGACAAAGACGTTAGGCCACTAAGAGGAATCCGACACGGCAACTCGTATGAACCTCGTCAGCGACAAACTCGAACACAGAGCTTCACGGGATTAAAGGAGGATTTTAGAGCTGCTTTAAAGCTGAATTTCAGCGGAGTTGGAGGGCTATTTTTCTGCGTTTCGAGGTTGTTTTGCTGAGCTTTGAGCTGGTTTTCATGGTGGGGAAGAAGGGTAATTTCAGTGCTATTTTCACCTTGGTTTTGGATGGAATTTCTTGGACTGTTTGCTGATGTTTTGGGTTGTTTTCAGCTCAATTTTGGAGCTGCTTTGAGATCAGTTTTGGGGTCATTTTTTGGATGGAAAGAGGGGCTGACTTGGGGTCAGTTTTAGTGACGAAAATGGTGTTTTCAGCTTATGTCCATGGCAGGATATGGAGTTTTTGGTTGGTTTTTCATGCAATTTTTGTGGAGCTTGTTGGTGTCTTATAAAAATGGTGGAAAAGGAATTGATTTGCTGATTTTGGTGTCCAGAAAAGGGGAGGAAACAGATGGTATTAGCCAGGAAGAAGATAATGCAAGATTTCTTGTGCTCTCCGTTTTTCAGTTGCCTTTTTCGTGTAGTTTTGTGTCTCTTTCGGTGGCAGAGATGAAAGCTGCCGATCTTATGGGGTGTGTGTATTTTTTGTGTAGTCTTTTTTTGCTGATGGTTGTAAGGTTAGGGTTTGTGGTTTAAAGAGACGAGAGAGAGACGGACAAGGGGCGTGGTGTGAGGCTTTGGTGAAATGACTGGGTGGGGTGTGGTTTGGACATATATATAGTTAGAGATTGGATAGTTCTCAGCCCTTGAATCTAGAAAGATCAACGGCTGAGATTGACACCTCTTTAACGGTGTCGTTTGGACTAAGTGGGGGTCAGGCCGGGTTGAGGGATTTATTGGGCTGGGTAGGTTGAGTGTATAGGGATTGGGCCTGGATATTTCTTGGCCCAGGTTCGGTGACTTTCTTGACTAATTAAACTAATTAATCTAATTAAGTTAAAATCTAATTTAATCCAAAAAATGTAGTAATTAAATTAGAACTTACTTTTCATCTATTTACAAATTAATCAAGAATAAAACGATCAATTTTATATTCCTAATTAATTTATAATTTATTGAATAAAAATGATTAATTTTAGTAATTAGTTATTAAAACTACATTACATTAAATAACCATCACTCGTCTATTATTTAGTTAATTATAACTTTATAACTCTTTGATAATAGTGCTGCAATTTCGAACAAATTTAAAAAGATGAATTATGGATATGCCAAAAAATACAAATCTTTCACAATTAATCACTGAAAATCAACAAAAATTCATAAAATCAATTGATTTATTGAGATTTTTTATAGGATGATATGGCGAGTAAAAATCACATGCTCACAATATTCACGAAGAGATTCACGAGGGGGATTGACATGGAGGAACGCACACCACGCTTGAAGGAGGCTTCTACCTAGTTTTTCTTCTCTTCTCTTCCTTTAATTTCATAATTCATTAGTTCTAGAGTTTTGGGTGCTACATGAATGTTGTAGTTTGAAGCTTGAATAGTTCTAATTATTTTATCATATTGGTTTATTTCTTCAATATTGCGCATAATTCTTTGATTGCTTTATCACCAATTGAATACTATCTACGAATCTAGTATTGAACTCGAGAGAGGGAATTCTAGATTGCATATAAGATTGGGTAGAGCAAGATCTTAACCCTTCAGGGGAGAGGATTTACGGTTAGGATAGGAATACACCTAATCGCGTTGCTTGGTTATTATGCTTCGGGAGAAGGCTACGAGAAATATTAACCCCATCAATCAATAAACCAGATAAATTCATTAGACGATTGAAGTGGAAAACTCAACAGGATTGTTAGCTAACCCATAGCTCTAGAATATTGGATCTCATTGAATTCGTATCTAAAATCTCGCCAATCTATTTCGTTAATTTCATAGTTTACTATTCAAGATTAATTTTAGTTAAATATTCATAATTTAGTGTTCGCTTGAATAGATTAATTATTTGGGTTTAATTTAGTTGATAGTTAATCATAAGTCTCTGTGGGTACGATATGTGGACTTACAATCCTATATTACTTGTCCACCACGTATACTTGCGTGTGCATATTGGAATTAACAGATATTTACCTGTATTTGTTTTAGCATGTCCAAGAATTTGTTGTATTGTTCATCCTTTTGGTATTTAGCCAGCCTCTGAGGGAATGGAGTTGGCGGTCTCTTTTTCCCAGTGATTTGGGACTTTTCTTTCTCAGCCACCACCTCAACTACCGGTTCCTAGGCTATCTCCACTTCTTTTTCAATCTCACTCTGCGCACTGGGTTCTCCTTCAGTAGGTTGCACTGTTACCTTGGTCAAATTTGTTGAATCATCAAGTTCAATCGGCTTGGTTACTAGTGTCTCAGCCTGCCTGCTTTCACGATCTCTCTACAGTTCCAAATTTAAGTCTCTTCCACTGCAGAGAGTCACTGCCATCATCTGCCTTGGGCCCTAGTCCATAGGATTTACCTGAGTATCTGCAGGTAAAGTTCCAGGAGGACGAGTTCACTGCCATAGATATCTTGCCCAACTGTACTTCAATATTTTTAATAGTTGCATCATGTACATCTACTCTCTCACTGATTTTGGCATTTGACCCAATAACATGCTGCATCATAGCTTCTAACCTGGAAAACCCATCTTCTTGCCTTCCCCCCTATTGATGCTGAGGAGGATATTATGCTTGTTGTTGATTCTGGCGGTTATAATCTTGTGGCCTCTGATACGATGTTGCATTACCTTGTTGTCCCATGACACCCATATTTCCACTGTTCTGCTGTTGGTGGGGTGGTCTATATGGTTGAACTTGCTGACCCCAGTTCTGCCCCCCCTATTCTCTGGCTTCCATAATTCGACACATAATTCATATTTTCTGGATAAGGAGGGTGATGACATTCTGCATTCCAGTGGTTACCAAGTAGTTGACTAATTCAAGATGTGCATAATCCCCCATTGGTTGTGTCTACGATGTGTACTTGCTGCTTTTGTCCTAATTCCTCCACCATCTTAGTTAGTATGCTCATCTGTGTTATCAAGGTGGCCACGTTCTCTGCAATAGTATTGGATTGATCGAATGGTACTGAGTGAACTACAGGAGTAATGGGTGCATTCCTGGTTGTCCATCCTGAATTCTATGCCATTTTATCAAGTAGGATCTGACTTTCTCTCCACTTTTTGCTCAAGAATGCTCCACCAGCTGAAGCATCAACATTTGCATTAACAGTATCAACCAGACCCATATAAAAACACTGCCCCAATATCTGCTCTGGAATACCATGATGTGGATGGATAACCAACATTCCCTTAAATCGTTCCCATGTCTCCTGTAATGTTTCAACTGGTTTTTGTCTGAAGCTCAAGATTTCATCAATTTGTTGAGAAGTCTTGTTGGGTGGATAAAACTTGTTCACGAACTGCTTAACTAACTCCTCCCATGTGGTAATGGAATTGATGGGGAGTGAGTTTAGCCAAGTCGGGCAGCGCCAGTCACTGAGAATGGAAACAACAACAGTTTTATTGCCTTCTGAGTGACGTTTGGTTGCCTCTGCGTTTCGCAAATTGACAGAAAGTTCTTCAAATGCTGTTGGGGGTCTTCGATGTATGACCCTGAGAATAGTCCCTTATTCTGCAACAAGTGCAGCATATTATTTGTAATCTAGAAGGACTCGGCCTGTATCTGAGGGACTAGTATCGCAGTGGCAAAATTCACTGTCGTGGGTTGTGCCCAGTCATATATAGGATCCTCTGCCCCTATTTGAGCGACTGGGTCTACCACATCATCCCCATTATTGTTCCTGTTGTTTTGATCTTCCATGTCGGGTTCAATTTGTTCAATTGGTGGTTTCTGTTTGCTTTTCCGGTTGGTCCAGTTTAGGGCCTTGAAAACTTTCTCGGGGTCTAATAAGGCTTCAACTCCTTCACCAGTTCTCGATGAGTTTCTAGGCATGCACCTGTACCACTAAGTTAGCAAACGTTAAACTTTCAATGTATAAATGAAAATTTGAAGAAAATTGACTATATTTCAGAATTTTTTATTTCTCCAACTTCAATTGATAACACCATTAAATTCCCCGGCAACAGCGCCAAAATTTTATCACGCTCAACTATGTCTAATAAAAGACTAAATGGGCGTTGCAAATATAATCCGGGTAATTATGCCCAGAGTCGATCCCACAGGGAATTAACGTATCAATCAAGTCGTTAGAATACGCCACTTTTACTCAATTAATTCTCTCAAGACTTTTTGAATATAAATTGGTGATGTTTTACTAGTTCTACTGAAAATAATAATAACTAACGATTACTAACAATGTGTTATAAACAATTATGATAAAGGTCTAAGGCTATGGTTTCCCCCGTTGGTGAACTTACTTCTCAGATATTTCATATAACTTGATTAATTATCTCTATCAATCATGAACACTCTATCTACCATAAATCTCTCTCAAGTAATTATGATAATTTAGTAGACGCACTCTCTCGAGTTACGCTAGCTAGATTGCATTACAGTTCACTATAGATTACACCCGAAGTATCGTTATTTCTAATCCAACTCCTAAACCCTCAGTTATGACTTTANAGAACGTAGTTGAACAAATAGAGATGAACAATCAACCAAACTATATTAATATCACCATAAGTTTATCCCCCAACAGGTTCCACCAAAACCCTAGATTAAGAAAATTAGCTACTCATATTCATAAGAATCAATTCTAAAATAACTTACATAATTGAATTACAGAGTAATGAAATAAGGAGGTAAAAATCAGTGTTTCTGCTTAGTAATCCACAGGATTTTCTTCACTCTCATGGCATATATCCTTCAATTTGTGTTTTTGGGTTATTTATATGTTTGGGATACACCCTAAACGTGTAGGAGACTTCTATTCCAACCGGGAAACACTTAAAACTCTTCAAAACTCGGATTTGACCGGATCAGGGGTCAGGCGTTACAGGCCAAACGCCTGGATAACGCCTAGCCAGGCCTGGCATTTGGGCTCTGGCACCTGGATAACGCCTGGCTAAGCTTGGCGTTTGGGCTCTAGAACCTGGATAACGCCTGGCCTCACTAGGCTTTATAGCCCAAATGCCCGGCTATAGCCCGGTGCACTCCTCTTCGCCTCTTGAGCATATTTTCGACGTTTATGCATCAATCTAGCTCGGCTTGCATCTCCAATTCACCTACACATGAAATAGACTTCATTATGCACATACAAAGTGTATTTTTATCATTAACGCACATAAAATGTAAGGCATATAACGTGTTAAACCATGAATTCTAGCCACGCATCAGACGACAACGCCACGTCGAAGATGAAAATTTTACCACACTCGCAAACACCCAGTTGCATCACTCTATCAACCCAAATCTAATCATTTATAGCCCATTTATCTTTCCTCCGCCGATAATAAAAATACTGAAATCTCAGAATCACGCTCTGTGAAGGCCTTCTTTCAAGTCATTCATTGCCTCGACATATGGGCAAGAATCCTACCATCACATCAATACCGTGCGATGACCAATCATAAGCATCATAACAACCTGAGCGTAGCCTAAAAGCTCTCAGAGATAAGACTACTGAGCTGAAACAACATAATATCCTTCCGCAAAGCAACAACAATAGCTCCAACAAACTAGGCATGGAAAAACATCACGCACCATATATGTAGTACCATTTCAATTCCTCAAATTCTTGATTCATTACAAGCTCTTCGCTTCGCGTAAGATTGAGTAAGCATAAAGGAATAAGCCTCAAAGGAATCAAATCGCACGATGAGAAATCAATAAGGGAAGTTCTCCTAACAGCCCTGTAGCCTCTCGAAGATTAGTACAGACGTCTCTATACTGATTCGCAAGACCCTACTAGACTTGCTAACCTCGAAGGGGTAGTGACGAGAGGTCGAATTTGACACTTGCTAGAGGTCAATTTTGATAAAATCAAGGGTGACACTAAGCATGGATATCATAGATAATTAACAAATAGTGATAGGAAATAACTTCTTCCACATTTGCAAACTTTAAATCTTCGTCATTTCAGTTGACAACTTATAATTCAAGGCCAGTAAACAGTTAAACAAATCTCAGAAAGTACTCAGCAAATATCATGCGCAAGAAATGCCGAGGGTCGAACGAGTCGAACCAATGATAAATTTAAATTGTGCACTGCCGAAGGGTTGAACGGCTCGAACCATAGATGCATCTATTACCATGCTCGCGAATCGATCATGCGACGCGGTCATACATAAATAATAGAGTTACCCTGCTCGCGAATCATACATGCAACTCAGGTACTCATATATACACACATTCACACAATAAGTTCACATTTTATCAGGAAAAACAATCACCCAAGGAGGTGATAAGATTATCTTTAAGGGACGCGAAGATAGTATCTTTTCCAGAATTTCGTTTACAAAGTTCGATAAGGTTTAATCGCTTCCAAATTCATCAATAAGGTTACAAGTATGGCAAATAAGCATAATAGTAGCTACGCACGGACTCCCCTCACCTCGTGCGTATGTAGACCCCACAAATAGCAGCACGTATTTAATTATTTCACCTATGGGGATAGTTCCCTCTTACAAGGTTAGAAAGGAGATTTACCTTGATTCGAAGTTCCATAACCGTCATTCCACGCCCTTCCGATGACTCCATTCAATGCACAACGCTCCAAAACTAGCCAATAATTATTCAAACCCATTAATATATACCCAATTAATCATGGTAAGCTGATTTATAAAAATTCCTAACCCCGAACGAAAAGTCGATAAAATCACCCTCAGGCCCACGTGCCCGGATTCTGAAATTATCAAAGATAAACATTACCCATAGCCTCGCTAAAATATATAATTTACTCTAAAATCCATGCCCAAACTCGTGGTAAAAATAAAAAAATACAAATTCTAGATCTTTCCACCAAAACCCCAAATTCCTACTAATTTCCATGACCAAATCTATATGAAAATCTTGTATTTAACTTGAAATGAGTAGAAAAAACTTACCTTGACATAGATGACGAAAAACCCACTCGAAGCTCTCCAAAAATTGCCCAACCGAGAGAAAAATGAAGAGAAATGGCCAACTTCCGTCTTTAAAAGATACTGCGCAGCGATCCCTCGCACCTGCGGTCACTTGACCGCTTCTGCGGTTCCACAGTTGCGGACCTGTCACTGCTTCTGTGGTCCAGGGCTCCTAGCCCATTCCCGCTTCTGCGCTTACAAATCCGCAGGTTCGGTCTAGCTTCTGCGGCGAGCCTATCACATCTGCGGTCCCCGCCTAGCCAGCCATCTTCGCTTCTGCGGCTCCGCACCTGCGGCCAAAGCCCCGTAGGTGCGGTCACACTAGATGACAACACTCCTCATTCTTTCTCAAATTCCAAATTCGATATGTTAACCACCCAGAATCCACCCGAGGTCCCCAGGACCCCATCCAATCACACCAACCAGTTCCAAAACACAATGCGGACCTACTCAAGGCCTCAAATCACATCAAATAACATTGAAAAAATGGATCGCAACTCAATTAAATCTTGATGAACTTTGAAATTTCCAACTTCTATATTCGATGCCGAAACCTATCAAATCATGTCTGATTGATCCCAAATTTTGCATACAAGTCACATTCAAAATTACGGACCTACCACAACTTCGGGAATCGGAATACGACCCCGATATCAAAATTTCCACTTCCGGTCAGACTTCTTAAAAACATCAAATTTCTTAATTTAGCCAATAACTCCAAAATGACCTACGGACCTCCGATTTCACTTCCGATCGCGCTCCTAACACCAGAGTTCCGATACATAGCTATTCCTAGACTCGGAATCCTAAACGGACATCAATAACACTGAAATGCATTTCAACCCAGACTTATTAAATTTCTTCCAAAATACTAACTTCCACAATATGCGTCGAAATGCTCCCGGGTCATCAAAAACCGGCTCCGAACATACACCTAAGTTTGAAATCATCATACTAACCTGCTGGAACCTTGACATCCTGATTCTGAGGTCGTTTACTCAAAAATCCAATGTTAGTCAATTATTCCAGCTTAAGGCTTCCGAAATGAGGACTTTCTTTCCAATTCGACTCCGAACTTCTCGAGATTCAGTTCGGACCACGCCTACAAGTCATAATACCTGAAATGAAACTGCTCATGGCCTTAAACCACCAAATGACGCTCTAGAGCTCAAAACGACCGTTCGGGTCGTTACAATTTAGTGCTCATGACTGTTGACTCCTGGTTTTGGGGATTTTTGTTCAGATGTTTTCATTGATTATCTGCAGATTTTGAAATACTAAACGCCCAAGAGTTTTGATAAATTGCGTTATTGTTTTAAACAGAAAGTTCCTTCTATTATGTTCAGTAAATTGGCTAGCCTAGTACTACGATAGGCTCCATCACGACCAATGCAGAATTGGGGTCTGTTGAATTGGGGTCGTGATAGAAGCCTTTAACTCTGAAATTTCTTTCTTGGGATTATTAATCTCAATATTCAAATCTTGAATAGTCGCCAGTCTATTAGGCTGGGATTTATTCTTGATAAATTTTCTAGTTTCTGACATAGTGTAAGGCCCCTTTTTAGATGGAATTTCTTCTATCTCTGTTCCTACTTCTGTATTTATATGAAATTTATCAATGATTTGGGACCTTAATTCAGGATCTTTGATAACCCTTAAATCTCTAAAATACTATCATTGGTCAAGACATTGATATTTAGGTCTTTAAACTGGGAATAGATATTATAAAGATCATCATTAGTGTTACAACACTGTTTCGAGCATTGTGCCTTATCACAAGACTCTTGCTCATCTTCAGAAGATGGAATATAATCCTCTTCGTGAAGGACTCGTAAGTCTTCATCAGTTGATGATTCATCCCTATCACTAGAATCAGAATTTTCTGATGAGGAATTTAAAATAATCTTATATAAAGAATCCTTGATATTATCATCTAATCAAGTTTTTTTTTTATCCTTGATTTTGCAATCTTTGGAAAAATGGCCTACTCTACCACATTTGTAACTGGCCTGGGATTTTTAGATTTTATAAAACCTTTTCTAGCTTTATGAAAAGCTTTTCTCCTTTGGGTTTTTGCATATCATCTTTCAGGAGAACCCTTTTTCTTTTTATGAAAGTCTTTTTTCTTATGCGACTTCCTTCTATTAGCAGGGATATCAATAGCAAATCGTTCACAAAATTCTCCTAATTGCTGTCTCTCAGTGAGATGATGCCTCTTTATGTGCTGGTTTAGCTTAATCTTATTGCATAAAGCTAAACCTTCCTGAGTGCATACACTAAATAATTTACCATATGAGTAATTATTATAATCTATACTCATTAATGTGCATCTGAGGTTTTTTCTGACCCTTTCGACAAATAAAGGAGGGAGTCCATCAATAAAGTTGGGCTTCCAATGAGTACTATTACTCTCTGGTAACTCTATCACTCTGGATAAGAAAATATCTTTATACCATCTAAAAGATGTTAAGGTTTTACAACTTAGATTTTGAAGCATAGTTCGAATGGTCTCACTATTATCACACCATATTCCATAGAATTGTTCTATGATATTCATAACTAAAGAATAAACAGAATTTTGTACATCCTTATCATCTTCTGTCTTTGTCGCATTCATAATCTGAACACGTTGGTCATGGTTAAGATAATTATCCCACCATCCTTTCAGTTGACCAGTAAAACTTGCTATTATCATTTCAACAATAGCCCTATCTGTATTCTTATTAACTTTACAGATAGTACTGTACATAAGCATTCTATGTACTGCAATATAGATTTTCCTGTCAGCAAGGTCATTTATGTTT
The DNA here is from genome assembly GCA_005239505.1 of Nicotiana paniculata. Lineage (NCBI taxonomy): Eukaryota > Viridiplantae > Streptophyta > Magnoliopsida > Solanales > Solanaceae > Nicotiana > Nicotiana paniculata. Next base: position 3,462 of record ML303249.1, on the reverse strand, counting down.
CATTCATAGATGTCTGATACACTATAACCTTTGTGGTAGTGGTCATTATCTTGTTCTTCAATTAGAACCTCATGGGGAGTTGGCCTTAGATAGTAGAACATCCTTTGGTAAGGTTTGCGAGCATATTTTTCAAAGATTTTATTAATCTCATCGTCTACTTTTAGACTTTTGCCTTTATCAAATATATGCTCTTAATTTAAAGGATTAACTTTAAATTCACCAAACTTCTTATTGAGAAGTTCTTCAATGTCATCAAGACTTTTTAATTTAAAGACTTTTACCTCAGGTGGAGGTTGGATCCTCATAGTAGCGATTTGCTCTTTATCTTTAGTATCCTTCTGTTGGATTTTATGGACTTCAGCTATGAACCTGTCAAATTTTTTCTGTATTGTAACAATATGTTCACCCAGAATACTAACATACATATTAGTATAATTATTCTGTGTGATCATAGTGTTCAAATTTTTAATTATAATTGTAGCTACCTCATTTTCAAATAATCTTGAAACAGCAGTAAAATATACTATTTTATCTTTTCCTCCTATTTGAAAAGATTGTTGTGGCGAGAAAACTGATTTGGTTATTTTTCCACTAGTGAGAATATAATCTCTTTCTGATACAGAAATATAATTATAGACATGTTTAGATATACACCTAGGAAGAAAAGAAATAATCTTATTTTTCTTCCTTATGACATTATAAAACTCATGTCTGAAGAATTAATTCATCATTAAAATTCTTAAAAAACCATTTTCTGAAAACATCCCATATGAGTTTTAAAAAATCTTCAAGAATCATTTTTCTTGCCGGTGAACCTGGACTAAAATCTATTTGGTCTTCAACCATCATCTGCACTATTTGAGAAATCCATTTCGGAGGCAGTCAGATCAAGATCTGAATTAACCTTGACAATATTATCCTGACTAATTCTTATATTATCAACTCTATAATTTTCTCTAATTTGTGATGTGGATGCTCTAGATGGAAAATTTACCACATAATCAATTGGAGAAATATAAGAAGAGTTTGATCTAGTTAATCTAGATGATAATTTTATATTATTTGTTTGAATGGGTTCATTGAACCTGATCTTAATCGTTCCATCTGAGGTTTGTTCTATTTTTGTTACCTCAAAGTTACCAGTATTTTGAGGAGCCACTGCTTCCTCTATGATCCATTCTTTGGGAAAATCTATTTCATCCCATTTTATAGGTCTTCTGGTAGTAACTTTGAATTTTCCAAAATTAGTTTCTATAAGAATGGTTTAATTTTTGAAATTTGCACATAAGATTTAAAGTATATAAAGAGTTATAAGAAATCCTATAACAGATGCATATTACTTCTATACCAGGTAAATAATCATAACCATGTAATTGAATGCTAAGTATCAAAGCATTTAGAGAGTTTTCATCATTGAGAGAAATTTGTAAGTTAGGATAAGCATTAAAATAAATTGGGTCATACGCTAAACTGGTTTGCACAGTCCCTATGAGGGACTTTTTCCAGTCCTGGTTTCTGCAATCTGTGAGAGCTGTTATAAAGCTTTCAGGTAAGCCTCATAAAGTAAGTGGCTTAAAGGCAACTTGTATTAAACCTATATGTATAAATCTATGTGATTCCCTATAAAGAGCTAAATCACTTTCTGATAATAATCTGAAAGTGGCATGGTCACTATCTACAGTGATGGTTTCTTTAGTAGTTTTAACTACTTATTTTAAACATATCCTTTCGAAGGTTCCTAGCTGGTATATTACCTTAGGTTTGACTAGTGGTATAGTCCACTTATTAAGAAGATCTAATTGTTGGGGCAATTCGTATTCTTCTTTCCTACTATTTTTAATAGTAGTTTTTCTCCTAATGATATTCATTAAGGAAATAGTGTTAAACTTAGCATCTAGTACTAATTACTCATATGGCTCTGATACCAAAATTTCAACCGGATCATTCCAACGGAACTTCAGGAAATAAATTATAAGAACACCAGTCCTGGCTAGTCATCTTTCTTTATAGTAGACCCTAAACCACGGTCCTCCTCACAACCCTTCAAAGTCCATCTTGACTAAAACGGGTCAACTGAGGACCACCGATTAAGTTGCCCTAACCAGGGTTTTGTATAAAAATCAGTAACTGCCTAGGTGTCACGACCCGAAATCCCACCTTCGGGCCGTGATGGCACCTAACGTTGCACCCGCTAGGAAAGCCAACGTGTTAATTGAATTGATTTATTAACAAGTGAAAATAACAAACACTGACTAGATAATAGAGATAAAGTGCGGAAGCATTAACACAAGTCTGAATGACAATAGCTAATTACGAAGAAATCATTTTAAGTACAATCCCAGAAGTGGAGTCACAACCTCACGAACCAGTCTAAGATTTGACTAAAACAACAGTTTGAAAATAAAATGATATATTTGTCTGGAAAACACATAAATGAAAGAATGAAAGATAGACAGGGACGTCGAGATCCACGAATTCCATGCGGAACTACCTCGGTGTCGTCTGGAATGGACTGAAGGACACTCCCACTAACGATGTCCACTGGGTCCGGCTGCATAATCTGCACATCATAAAGGAGTGCAGGTGTAGCATCAGTCCAACCGACCCCATGTACTGAGTAAGTGCCGAGCCTAACCTCGGCGAAGTAGTGACGAGGCTAGGACACGACAACATATTGTACCTGTGCAGTTCAATAGTATAGCAGAAAATAAACAAGAATACAGTTACGGGGAAGAATATGATGGGGAAAAGAGGGGAAACAATTTCTAAAACAGTAGAATCAAGTACTAACGGAAATGTAGAAGTGAAACAGGAAATATCAGCCCGAACAAGTATAATAGACAGGGAAAATCATGGCATGACCCCTCCTGTATAACCTCTATATCACACGGCACGGAATGTCCCCTCGCGCATAAACAATAATGACTCGGCACGGAATGTCCCCTCGTGCATCAATAATAATCAATCGGCACGGAATGTCCCCTCGCACATAAATAATAATCAATCGGCACAGAATGTCCCCTCGCGCATAAATAATATTCAATCGGCACGGTATATTCCGTCGTGCATAAATATAATCAATCGGCAGGGAATGTTCCCTCGTGCATAAATAATAAGCATCGGCACGGAATGTTCCTTCGTGCATAAAAAATAATCATCGGCACAGAATGTTCCTTCGTGCATAAATAATGATCATCGGCACAGAATGTTCCTTCGTGCTTAAATAATAATAACTCGGCACGGAATGTTCCCTCGTGCATGATGAGTGTAAAAGCAACAATTGATGTGAAAGTTTAACAATACGACATTTCAAATGTACCGAAACAATCAATAAAATTCTACAGTCCCGTCAAGGGACTTAGATATAACCAATCTCACTCAGAGGTATAATGTCAACATTAAAATCCTCGACCGAACACATAATCAATAATTTTCTACGTCATGAAGTAACCTCAAGGTACC
>MDKI01132190.1:0-16705 GCA_005239505.1 Nicotiana paniculata | reverse complement strand
GGTGCAATCTAAAAGTGAACTGTAATGAAATCTAGCTAGCGTAACTTGAGAGAGTGCGTCTAGTAAATTATCATAATTACTAGAGAGAGATTTATGGTAGATAGAGAGTTCATGATTTATAGAGACGATTAATCAAGCTATAAGAAGTATCCAAGAAAGAATTCACCAACGGGGAAAACTACCTTAGACCTTTATTATCATTGTTTACATTAAATTGTTAGTTAATTGCTAGTTTATTATTTCGTTAGTAGAATTAGTTAAACAACACAAATTGATATTCAAAAGTCTTAAGAAAAGTGATTAAGTAACAGTTTAGTATTTTATAGACTCAATTGATACGTTCAATTCTCTGTGGGATCGACTTTGGGTGTAATACCCCAGATTATATTTGCAGCGCCCGTTTAGTCTTTCTATAAGACATAGTTGAGCGTGATCAGGTGTCCTTGAGAATCAACTTGCTAATTATATTGTTGATGTACGTGATATTGATCAAAGGTTCTCCAATTTAGGTGGAGTTGGTGAACTTTCAAACAAACTAGTTGAGACAAAGAAGAATATTACTTATGCTCTTGTATTCTGCTTGGTGAAACTTACTTTGCTTCTGCTAGTTGCCACTGCAATCATTGAAAGAGCTTTTTCTGCAGTGAGGTTTATCAAGAATGACTTGCGGAATCGAATGGATAATGAATTTTTGGACGGTTGCATAGTGCCTCAAGTATTTCGTACTATTTCTAATGAGGTTATTATAAAAACATTTCAAGAGATGAGACCTCGTCGAGTACAATTATAATAATATATTTAAATTGTGCTTTCAGTGGTAATATTTATTTTGTTGATTCCTTTATATTTGTTTTGATTTATACAATAGTTAATTCCGTTAAAGTGTTTTTATGATTTAGCTAATATTGTGTATTTGATTATAAAAAAATTCGTTGCACCCATTCATAAAAAAAAAAATTATTTACTTATCCAAAAATTGAACACCTTCGTGAAAATTCATGGCTATGAGGCTATATAGTTGAACTTGTACTATATAGTTGTTTGTCTGTGCCTTTGATATGAGGCTACTTAATTATAGAATTTGTTATTGCAAAGACTATGCATTTGCTTATAGATTAAAATTTTGTAAACTTCTATAATGCAATTGCGTTAAAATATGCCTCGGGATGTGAAGAATGCATACGTGTACTCTTCTTGAAATTGCGCTTAGTCTCGCTACCTCTTTAGTTATTACCCTCTAAAAGTCAGTGCTTGAATGTGAATTGCTCTAGACCGATAAACGTGGATTTATTTATATTAATAATAAGATACCTTCATGAGCAAAGATGTTTAAAATTCTTGATCAAACAGAAGATAATAATGCAGGCGATTCAAAGCGACACATTTGAAAAAATAATTTACAAGGTTTTACTTAATCCCTGTACCTCTTTCCTCTATATTACTTTCCTTCCCCTTTTTATTTTTATTTTTGTAGGAAATCAATTATAGGTATAAGCATATACTACGTAAAAGTTGCACGGGGTATTCTATTTGGTCGACCCCATTTAACCTATACCCATTTTTTAATTTTTTTTTAACTTGCACACACAACTTCAACCCCCTTTCTCTTCCTCCTTCGTTTCTTCTTCTTCTTCTTCTTCTTCTTCTTCTTCTTCTTTCTTCTGCTGCTGTTGGTGCTGCTATGGAACTTCAGTTCATGGGATGATTGCCATAAATATGTTTATCAGAGCTGAAGTTCGCCAGTTACAAAAACAAAAACTTCAGCAATTACAAACAAAAGCTTTGTGTTAAGACGTGCACAAGTTAAACAAAAACTTCAGCAAATAGAGAACAAAACTTCAGCTACTTCAACTCTAGAGCTGAAGTTCGCCAGTTACAAAACAAAAAAGCTTCAACAATTACAAACAAAAGCTTTGTGTTAAGACGTGCACAAGTTAAACAAAAACTTCAGCAAATAGAGAACAAAACTTCAGCTACTTCAGCTCTAGAGCTGAAGTTCGCCAGTTAAAAAAATAAAAACTTCAGCGATTACAAACAAAAGCTTTACCGTAAGACGCGCACACGTTAAACAAAAACTTCAGCAAATAGAGAACAAAACTTCAGCTACTTCAGCTCTAGAGCTGAAGTTCGCCAGTTAAAAAAATAAAAACTTCAGCAATTACAAACAAAAGCTTTACCGTAAGACGCGCACACGTTAAACAAAAACTTCAGCAAATAGAGAACAAAACTTCAGCTACTATGCTTAAGTTCATCAATTACAAACAAAAACTTCAGCACACTTAGTTCAACACACTTGCTACTTCAGGCCCGACTACTAGAATGCTGAAGTTTTGTGTGATTGCCTTTGCTACTTCAGCCCCGTATGCTGAAGTTATGCGAAAAAGCGGGTACACTTGTAATTTTTTTTGCAAAGCGGACGCAAGTTAAAACGTGACACAAAAAACAGGTATAGATGCAAATGCCCCATATGCTACGAGGATACAGAATAATACTAATCAAACAGAAGCAAATACGAAAATGTACTAGTTTATAATCATATTCGAAATGATAAACGATAAAAGGGTGTGTTTGGTATGAAGGAAAATGTTTTCCTAAAAAATATTTTTATGAAAAATGAGCGAGTTTATGACTTATTTTTCCCTTGTTTGGTTGGTGAGTGAAAAGAAAATACTCATTTATTGAAATAAAAAAAATTGCTCTATCTACAGCATGAAAAGAAAGTACTATAAATAATATTGGTGGGGTGGGGTAGAGTGAGAGGGGTGGGGCGGGCTGTGGGTGGGTAGGTGGGGGTTGGTGAGGAGGAGGAATATGATACAAAAAGTTGAAAAAGTTTTGGAAAATGTTTTCCCTTCTTTAAATAGAGAAAATATTTTCTGCCAATTGAAAGAAAATGAGTTCATGAAGAAATTATTTTTCAAAACATTTAAGCCAACCAAACATAAAAAAATTAGAATCTTCGTACTAAATACACCCAAAATTGAAATGGAAAACAGGGAAAAGATACTACTCCACTTTGGTTTTTAATATACTTCTAAAGCCTAAAGTAAATTGTTTTGCCTCAATATGGAGTACTATTGTAAGGAGATAAGTTTGTTATATTTAATAGAAGAATTAACCTAAATAAGTTCCTGCCTGATCAATTAAATTAAAAATAATTGATGAATATATAATATAAATATGTATTTTACGTATAATAAGTATGTAATAGTATACTATAATTTATTTATAACGGTTAAAAAAATTAAATTATGAATCCGACAAGTTATTTGTGCAAAGATACCTAATTCATATTTTGCACTATATATAGAGTCAATTTCTCATATGGTCATTGAACTAATAAAAATTGTCTATAAAGTTACTTTACTTTGTTTTATATCTGAAAAGTCATTATATTTTGCACATTGTAACTCAAAAGTCACTCAACACTTTTAGGATTTTATTAACCATTATTTTTCGTATTTTTTTCCAGCCCAACCATTTAAAAAATCAAAAAACCTATTTAAATCATGACTCGACCGTTCCATGACCCGACCTATTTTCTCTTATTTCTGTTATAAAAAAAACGTAATTATTACTTTGTTGTAGTGTATTATTGGTTCTCAATATAGTTATACTGAATGTAAAAATTTATTTAAGCAAAGTATTAAATAGAGAATAAGGAATTAATCTTAACAAACTAGAGGAGTTAAATTGAAAGTGAAATGAGAAAATTAGCTGCGTTGAAGTGGAAGAAAATAAAAAGGAGGAAGGAAAATTTGGCTCCCAACTGGGGATTTCTAAATAACTACAAGAGTGCTATGAATGGGAGAATTTGGCTACTATGGGATAGCAGATTATATACAATAACTAAGCTGCATGAAGAGGCTCAATTAATTCACTGTCAAGTTAACATAATTGCAACAAATAAGACATGTGTTATAACTGTACTCTATGGTTATAACACATGTGAGAAAATAAAAAGTATGTGGGAGACACTTAAAGTACTAGCTCAAGGAATGAATCTGCCATGGTTAATTGTTGGAGATTAATGAAATGTTATATCCCCAAGATAGACTATATGGGAATCTTGTACAATATGGGGAGATTAAGGATTTCAATGACTGCATTCATGAATTATGTTCAATGAAGTAAGATGGAATGGTGATTACTACACCTGGACTAATAAACAACAGAGTAATGAGAAAATTTGTAGCTGACTGGATAGGGCTTTTGGTAACCATGAATGGATGATGGAATGGGGTCATATAGTGATGGAATATGATGTGTCACTAATCTCAGATCATAATCCAATGATGTTTGCTTTACACCACAAATCAAAGTGATATTAATGTCACGATCCAAAAATCCTAACTCAGGTCGTGATGGCGCTCAACACCAAGGTCAGACAAGCCAACAGTTTGTTTACTAGTGAAATTTCCTTATTTGATAAAACATCCCCATACTTATCAAATTTTAAGCTTAGAACATTTAAGTAGAAGCGGATAAATTAGCCAATTTAAGTAAATGTAGTCACAAGGATCATGAACCAACATATACAGTCCCAAAAATATAAAGTCTACTATGTGTGCGCCAGGCACTAGTGTCACAAGTCTACAGGAGAACTAGTAGAATATACAAAAGATGAAATAAACTGTTCTACTGTCTGAAGGAAGTAGACAGAAATAAATAAAGATAACTCCATAGTGCTGCTGAGAATCGCCAAGGGAAGCAGCTCACTGAGGAGTCAGGTCCAGAATACTCCCAGGGTCAAGCTCCGGTCGGATAGCCAGATGCACCAGCCTCAGAACTTGTACAATTAAGTATAGAAGCGTAGCATGAGTACATAAACAGATATGTACCCAGTGAGTATCCCGCCTAACCTCGACGAAGTAGTGACGAGAGGCTATGAACGTACGGTCGTTATGGCGTGAAAAGTAAATGTGCACTGCCGAGGGTCGAACGGACCGAACCATAGATGCATCTATCTGCCCCGCTCGTGAATCGAACATGTGACACGATTAATATAATACTAAGACTACCCCACTCGCGAATCATTCATGCGACTCGGGTTCCCGTATAAATACATGATTAGCAGGAGATTCCAGATAATTTAGCAGGGAACATACTAACAGAGTGAGAATTTAATAATGTCAAATTCAAAACATAACTTCTTAGGCCTTCACATGAGAAATTCGAGGATATTAGACTACTTAGACCATATGCAAGATCACAGATATAACACGTAAAGCATGCTTGTGAGTCCTAAACTACCCGACAAGGCATAATAGTAGCTACGCATGGTCTCTCGTTACTTCGTGTGTGTGTAGACCCCGCAAATAAGGACAAACAACCATTTATAATCACCTACGGGGACAATTCCCTCTTACAAGGTTAGAAAGGAGACTCGCCTTATGTCGAACCTACTCTTCGGGTCAAGAACACGCCCAAGAACTCCAAACTCGTCACCCAAGGACTCGAAACTAGTCAAATGTTATACAAATATATCAATTTATGCTCAAAAGTATGGAATTATCCTATTTACTTAGTTATTTCACCTTACTTGAAAAATCCTAAAATACACCCCCGTGCCCACATGCTCGATTTTCGGAAATTTTTGAAGGAATCAATCACCCATAGCCTAAGGATCATTAATATATAGTTTTTGTGTGATTCCATGGCCAATTTCTTGGAAATTCTCCAATTTTCCATAAAACCTAGGTTTTTCACTCTAACCCATGGTTTTCCACTAATTAGTGTATTAATATACATAAAAATTCAAGTATTCAACTTAAATTATAACAGGAATCACTTACCTCTCAGTTGCTAGGTGAAACCTCTTCTTTGAAAGCTCCCAAAATCGCCACAAGTGAAGAAAAATGGCTGAAATGGGACTAAGTCTCGTTTAAAACAAACACTACCCAGTTGCCCCTTGTGTGCGATCGCACAAGGGGACTTGAGATCGCAGAGAGTAATTGGGCCAGGCCTGTGCGATTGAGGGGGAGGGGGTGCGAACGCAGAGAACAAACTAGGCCAGGCCACAAATCACCCCTGTGCGAACGCAGACAAGCCCATGCGATCGCACAGGGCATTTTCCTACACCCTGCCAACTCCCTCTATGCGATCGCACTAATGCACCTGCGATCGCACTGAAGGAAACCAGTCAATGAAAATCTGGTATTTTGAATATAACTCCGAGGGGTCCGAAACTCACCCGATCCCCTCGGGACCCCGTCCAAAGGCACTGGCAGGTCTGTATCCATGATATGGACTCGCTCGAATTTTTGGAACGTGAAAAACAACAACGAAACTAAGAATTCGACCCCAAAACCAAATTGAATCAAACTTTGAAATTAAAGTTCTAGAATTCGCTTTCAATGCACCGAACCTACCTAAACTAATCGGAATGACACCAAATTTTGCAAGCAAGTTATAAATGACATAATGGAACTATTTCCGGTCTCGGAATTTCGTTCGGACCTCGATAACACAAAAACACGTTCCAACCCAAATTTCAAACTTAAGGAAACTCTAATTTCGATATTGGGCGCCGAAACACCCCCGGGCCATCCAAAACCCATTCCGAACATACGCCCAAGTCGGAAATCATCATATGAAGCTACCGGAACCGTCGAAACTCGATTCCGAGGTTGTTTACTCAAAATGTTGACCGAAGTCAAACTTTGGCCTTAAAGGCCAACCTTAAGGAACCAAGTGTTCCTATACCACTCTAAACGCTTCCGAATCCCGAACCACCCATCCCTGTAAGTCATAAATCATAATAAGCCACTACGTGAAGTATCATTTAGGAGAACGGGGTCCTGATACGCAAAACGACCGGTCGGATTGTTACAATTAAAGTTCCATTTAGATTCTTTAATTCTTGGGCTGATCATGAAAAGTTTCAGGTTATAGTGAAGAAAGTATGGCAACAAAAATTTTCAAAGTGGAAGATGAAAGATATATGGATGAAACTGAAGGCTCTGAAACCATTATTCAAGCAACTTAATAATGAGGAATTCAGAAACATTACATAGAGGATTGACAAAGCAAGAATAGAACTAGTAATGATCCAGAAACAACTGACTTCAAAATGGTCAGATGTTTTAATAGAACAACAAAGGACTACAATGCAGAATCTAGAAAAATGGTCCATGATAGAGGACAACATCATGAGACAAAAGTCAAGATCTAAATAGATCCAATTAGGGGATTCAAACACAAAAATATTTCTCAGCTGTGGTTGAGGAGAGAAGTCAGAGAAAAGCAATTAAAGAGATCACATCTCTAGAAGGAAGGAATCTTACATAACCAAAAGAAATTCAAGAGGAGATAGTGATGTTTTATAAAGCTTTGATGGGATCTGCTGCAAAAGAGTTACCAACCATTAACAAGATGAATATGAAGGGAAAACCAACACTGACTCATGAGCTAAAACTTTCTCTAATAGCTCCAGTTACTGAAGATGAAATCCAACAAGGCCTTGAGTCCATAGGAGAAGACAAAGCTCCTGGGATTGATGGATATAATGCCACTTTCTTCAGAAAAGTATGGGGTACCATTAAAGAAGAGGTGTGTGAAGCAGTAAAAGAGTTTTTCAGCACAGGGAAAATTTACAATTCCATAAACTGTACAACTATCACTTTGTTGCCAAAAAATGAAAAGACCAAAACAGTGAAGGAGTATAGACCAATAGCTTGATGTACTGTTATGTATAAACTGATCTCAAAAGTTATAGCAGCAAGGATTCAAACAGTGATTGCTTCCATAATTAGTGAGTCACAAGTTGGTTTCATACCAGGAAGGAAGATTGGAGACAACATTATTCTAGCACATGAATTAGTGAAAGCTTATACAAGAAAAAATGTGTCACCTAGATGCATGATCAAGATAGACCTACAAAAATCTTATGACTCAGTGGAGTGGGTATATTTGGAACAAGTCTTGGTGAAGTTGGGATTTCCTACTCAGTTTATTAACTGGATCCTAGAATGCATGAAAACAGTCAGTTATACTATTTTGATAAATGGGGAGCCATCAATATCATTCAATGCTGCGAAAGGTCTTAGACAAGGAGATCCAATCTCTTCATTTTTGTTTGCTATAGCAATGGAGTACTTGAGTAGGAGCCTAAAGGGAGTAGCAAAGAAAGCATAATTTCACTATCATCCTAAATGTTCAAACTTGCAATCACACACTTATGCTTGTTGATGATCTATTACTATTTTATAGAGGAGACTTATCATCTATGGTTGCTATGAAACAATGTTTCAATCAATTCTCAGCAGCTTCTGGCCTCAAAGCAAACTTGGGGAAGAGTTCAATTTTTTTTGGGGGTGTGAACAAAGGAGGAAGGGACAGAATTGTACAAGAATTGAAATTGCTTGAAGGTGAACTGCCCTTTAAATATATAGGGGTTCCTTTATCAACCAAGAAGTTATATCTAGTGCAATGGAAACCAGTGATTAAAAAGATAGTGGCCAGGATATCAACATGGACAGCAAAGAATTTATCTTATGGAGGAAGAGTGCAACTGGTATAAAGTGTCTTATTTGGAGTCCAAGCATACTGGGATTAACTCTTTGTATTTCCTGCCAAAGTTCTAAAAACCATTGATGCTTACTGTCGTAGTTATGTATGGTCTGGCTGCAACACCATCAGTAAGAAATCTCTAGTATCATGGGAAAGAGTATGTGCTCTAAAGAGTGTTGGAAGTCTGGGCTTGGCAAACTTGCAGAAGTGGAACAAAGCTGCTATAGCAAAGAGCTTTTGGTATCTAGCTAAGATGCAAGATAAACTGTGGATAAAGTGGATTCATGCATACTACATTAAAGGGCAAGCAATGGAAACAATGGTGATACCACAACAAGCATGCTGGATGACTAGAATGATAATGGAAGCCAGAACAGTTTTTGAAGGAATGCAATGGAGATTCAAGACAGGAAAGAGCATTACAAGACAGATATATATTCAACTGATTGGTGAGGATACAAGGGTTCCATGGAAGGGTATGATGTTTAACAATGCAGCTCGACCTAAAGCAAAGTTTACACTGTGGCTGCAGCTACAAGGTAGATACTAACCACTGATAGGTTAGTAAAATGGGGATTGATAATGGATACTCAATGGTTCATGTGTAGGAAATCTAAGGAAACTCATGAGCATCTATTTTTGGAATGTGATTTTGCTAATGAAGTATGGCACAGAGTGAACCAATGGGCACAAGGCAGACTAATGACTGCAAGAGGATGGAAACAACATTAACTCAAGATTATAAAAAGAGCTAAAGGGAAGACTCAAAATACGCAGAAATTCAAGATGATATATACATAATTTGTTCATAGTATTTGGATAGAGAGAAATGTGAGAATATTTGAGAAAATATATAGAAATAATGAATCAATAGCTAGGGATATTGCTTGTATTTGCAGTATGAGAGCAACAACAAAAACTAGAGAAGTAATTCATAATTTTAGACTCTAGTTAGCTATAGAGGATGAACAGAAAGTATTAACTAACTGTGTTAGTTAGTTATCGTTTTGTAAAGCTTCTTTTGGTGATGAATATAATATTTAGTTACCTAAAAAAAATGAAAAAAAAGTATTTATGTTTGGAATTTTGACTGAGAAATATTAATATAGGAGTAAATTAAAAGATAATATCCTCGATGTTTTAGAACAAGAACACACATTAACTGATTTAATACTTTGCTTAAATCAGTATGTTGAAAACCAAGATAATTAACAGCAAAGTAATATGTATGTTTTTGTAACAAAAATAAGAGAAAGTGAGTCGGATCAAAGAGCGGGTTGAGTCACAGTTTAAATGGGTATTTTTTTATTGTTTAAATGATTTATTTAAAAAAATATGAAAAATAAGATTTAATTTGGCCTAAATGTGTTGAGTGACTTTTGAGTTACAATGTGCAAAGTATGAAGATTATCCGATTACAAAATAAAATAAAATCATGACTTCATAAACAATTTTCATTAGTTCAATGGCCTTCTGAGAAATGAACTCCTATGTATATACACATTTGGAATATGTGTTGATTTCTTCCTTTTGGGTGGGGGTGGGGTGTAGAAAAAATATTTGACTCTTAAATACGAGGGTTCCTGTGATGACCCAAGGGGTCATTTTATGAATTTAGACTCCGTTCTATGCTTAATAGCTATAAAAAGAGTAAGTCTTAATTACCTCAATTTGCGTGCGCAGTCCGGGCGTGAAACTGGAAATTTTTTATGTGAAAACATAAGAAATAATAATTTTTAGAATTAAAATTTGGTTTAGTTGACTTGAGTCAATATTTTTAGTAAACGGATCCGGATCTGTGTTCTGACGATCCCAGGAGGTCCGCAGTAAAATATGGGACTTGGGCGTATGCCCGGAAATGAATTCCGAGGTCCCAAGCCTTAGAGATTAATTTTTGAAAGAAATTGTTTTGCTGAATTATTAATGAAATAAAGAAAAGAATTAATGTTTGAAACCATTGGTATCAGACTCGTATTTTGGTTCCGGAGCTCGGTACAGATTTTTTATAGTATTTTAATACTAAATGTGAAGTTTGGTGAGAATCGGAGTTTATGTGACGTGATTTGGAAGTCTGGTTGAGAAATAGTGAAATTGAAGTGTTCTTGAAAAATGATGAGTTTTGAGGTTTAATTCATAGTTTTACATGTTATTTTCATGACTTGATCGTACGAGCAAGTCCATATGATGTTTTTAGACTTGCATGCATATTTGGTTTAGAGACCCGAGGGCTCGGGTGGATTTTGAATAGGTTTGGGTTGTGTTGCGCTCGTTCTTTCCTATACTTCAATGTCGTTTCTTCAAGCATGAATGATATCATATTGAACAAATGAGCTCCGATTTCTGTTTTGAATGAATTATTATATCCGTATTGTAATTACGGACCCGTAGCAAAAAGAATCATCGAATTTGGACATCGTATGAGGATTTTATGGTCATTTTACTAAGGTTGCCAGATTTTTCAGGTTAATTACGCAATTGCCACTGACGTCGTATTAAAAATCTGCACTATTTGCAAATATTAAAACCTACATATCTTCTTCATTATAAGGTCAAATTGAATGATTCAAAAGCCTAGCTTGACTAGAATTTCACAAGGAATCCATTGAAGGCATAAAAATCGAGTTTCAGGATCGTTTGGTATGATAAACGAGGCAGAATAGCTGGCAGAAAAATATATATAAAAAGGGCAGACTTCTTCTTCTTTAAATTTTCGAATCTCACAGCCCAAAGTTATAGTTAATCAATTCTAAACTTTACTCTTTCAATTACTCATTATTTTTAGTCACTTTTAAATCAAAAACTAAGAATTTTCATAGTAAAAATTGAGGGTTTGAGTAGAATTAGGGAATCTTGTAAAAATCAAAATTTTATATCGAATTGAGGTCGAAATTCAAAATTAATTGTATATTTGGGTTCGTGGGTGAATGGGTACACGTAATTTGGTCCGAACCCCGAGTTTAGATCAAGCGGGCCCGGGGTCGGGTTTTCACTTTTTTTTAGAAAACTTAGAAAAAATGACAATTTTCAAAAAAGTTAGTTCCTTTAGCCTTAATTAATGATATTGAGTTAATTATGATTAGATTCGAGCAAGTTAGAGCAAGATTCTAAAGGAAAAATCATAATTGAGCAGTGAGTGGCCTACGAAATTGAGGTAAGTGTTTGGTCTAACTTTGACTTGAGGGAATAGGAATCCCCACTTATTTCCTATGTGAAATGTACGGGTGTGGTGTATAGGTGAGGTGACGAGTATCTATGCACCACCAAATTTCCTGTTAAACATGATCCCCTTCCCGTTCCCAACTTAATTGATTCTTGTCTTAATTGTTCATTATTGTTTCTATGACTACTTGGCGTTATTATTTTGTTGTTAAATATTAATGTGATTATTTTGGAAAGAGTATTGGTTGTTTTAGCTGGTTTCCTTGTGGTACAAAACGGTTGAGCGGTTTGACATTGTTTTTACGAAGTATATATATTTATCTTCATGTTGGTTTCATTTTGATATTATTGAGGAAGTTGAGAAATGTTGTTTAAATGTTTCGTGATTGTTGAGGTTCACGTGGTTATTTGGCTTCAATTGATTAATTTCAATTGTTGTTGTAAGTGTGATAAAGTGTTGGTTGTTCTCTCGATTTTATCATGGTACATATAGACTGAGTTGGGTTGACAGTGTTACGGAGGTGACATATATATTTTGGCTAATTTTATTGTGGGATGATATTGTTTAAAGCTTACGAGATATACTGTTTTCTGTTTGAAATTGTTGATATAAAAGTGTTGTGAAAGGATTGGCCTGCACTGTGAAAGTTTTTGATGAATAAACAAAACTGATTGTGATAAGGGGGCTGTGATCAGGGGGCTGTGATAAGGGTGACTAATTGATTGTGATAGGGGTGAATAAATTGATTGCGATAAGGGTGAATAAGTGGGATCGGGTTGCATGCCGCAACAAGACAATGAAAATGGGGAATAATGATGCTTTACTGATTTTTAAACTTTAAGGATTTGAAAATTCTTGTTTTACTCTACGATTTTTCTTATATTTCGTACATGTGATTATTTTAAAGTAAAGTTTGGAAACTTGGAGATTTACTTGAGTATTGGTTATAGCTGAGACCTGAAAAAAGGCGGCTGAGTTATTTTATTGATGTTGCAGTGTTTATTTATTTGTTTAGACTTTTCCTTATTGCTTCATATATTATTGTCACAGGTTATATGTTGTTAATGCCCCGCCGTAGCCTCGTCACTACTTTGTCGAGGTTAGGCTCGACACTTACTCAGTACATGAGGTCGTTGTACTGATACTACACTCTGTACTCTTTTGTGCAGATTCAGGTACCAACCAACAGTAGAGATATTTAGAGCGACTATTCATTTATTCAGAGACACGAGGTATATCTGCCGGCATTCGCAGATTTTGAGAGTCTTCACCCATTTTTTATAAAACTGTTCTATTATATTCAGGACAGTTGTACTATTTCTTTCAGCCCAGTATTTGTAGTATTCTTTAGTAGTTCGTGAATTGTGACACTAGACTCTGGGTTAGTTCTAGGTTTATTTATATAATTAGCTCGTGACTCGGTTTAACTGATTGTTTAATATTTTATATTTGGAATTATTAATTGAAAGCCATTAGATCAAGTTTAATTTAAAAATATTTTATCTAGTTTAAATGGTTAATTAAAGGAAATAGTTAAGCGAACTCTAACATTGGCTTGCCTAGCAAGTGTGGTGTTAGGTGCCATCACGATCCCTAAGGTTGGGAATTTGGGTCATGAAAAGTTGGTATCAGAGCACTAGATTGCTTAGGTCTCACAATTCACGAACAAACTTGGTAGAGTCTGAAGGATCGGTACTGAGGCGTCTGTACTTATCTCTGAGAGGCTATGAAGTTAGGGACAATTTCACTTCTATTCTACTCTATCGTGTGAATTTATTCTACCATTGATGATTGAACTTGTCTATTCTTGTCCTCTCACAAATCTTGACAATACGAAAATCGTCTACAACCGGACAAGAGATAAAGCCCTAATGACAACTACGATTAGGGGAAGAGACGGAAGAAGATCTCAGTCTACAGCTCGAACCTCGACACCTATTGTACAATCTCAAGTGGATCTAGAAGTGGAGGTTCTAGCTCAGTCGGTACATGTTGGACTAATTCAGATTCCAGAAGGATTTATAGCTACTCCAGTATTGCATAACATGGGAATAAGTTGGAGGCAACGGGGTTGATTTATATGAGATGTGAAGTTTAACATTGCGTATTATCAAACGTTGTGACCTAGGACTTCTTGCTAAGTGGGGGAGTCCACCGTCAAGGAACAGATTGTGGGGTCATGTGTTATATCGGTTTTGGCTTGGAATGTATAAGGCCTGAGATTTTTCAAGAGATAAAGCTGGGACTTGCGGTATGTCTGCCTCCTTAATAACCCTTTACCTCAGTACCAAAGGAGTTGTCCAAACAACTTTAAATCTAAAGAAGGTCTACTCAGCGCGGAAGTCACAGTTGCTGATTTTGGGGGTGCTCCAGAGGGAGTATAATGATTAACAAGCTTCTAGACTACATGGTTCGTGCCAAGATTTATCGGTATAGAGCTATACTTTGTGATCATTATGTGTCAATAGAGATGAGATTTATCCCAAAGAAGAACGAAGAGTATATGAATAAGTGGGGTAGCTCAGCGGTGTTGAGTCAACATGGTAAAGGAGAAATTGGTCACCGGTGGTTGAGGCAAGCCTACGAAGAGGACGACCAGCCAGTGCAACATCAACTACTTAACTCAGTTCTTATAAATGCTTTTGAAATATTTGTTTCTCGGACTCTCCATAATACGTGGAGCATAAGGTTTGAACGGTTGCGTCAGGTCATATGGCGGTGTCAGAATATGCCATCAGGTTCGATAAGTTAGCCCGTCATACTCCTACTTCGGTTCATATAGACAGAGAGCAAGTTCACAGACTCATTAAAGGACTCAAATATGATTGTAAAATTTTTGTACGACCCAGGGCAGGTTGATACTTCATTTCGGTGAGTGATAAAAATTGTCTTACACTTTGGAGAGTCATATTTCATCAGAACACTCAGGCTACGTGCCCCATTGCAGTTATAACTCAACTCACTTGACCAGCTAGGGAAAAAGGAGTCGGAATGTCAAAAGTGTAGGTAAGATTCCTAGAGGTGGAGACCCAGCCTGTTGATATATTTTCTATGGTATGGCTGAGGTCGTTACATTGAATGGTGTCATTACAAGAACAATCTCCAATTATTATAAAGTGATGATTTCCTGAACTTAA
Organism: Nicotiana paniculata; assembly: GCA_005239505.1. Lineage (NCBI taxonomy): Eukaryota > Viridiplantae > Streptophyta > Magnoliopsida > Solanales > Solanaceae > Nicotiana > Nicotiana paniculata. The sequence goes on along the minus strand of MDKI01132190.1, from coordinate 1,897 downwards.
TACGGTTATGCGTATCTAATAAAATTCTTCCAATATGCTCCACTCTCAGGTGAGCCTCGTAACTCTAAAATCTACTTATGTGAATACCTGTATTGAGGAACTCTATGGAGATAGCTATGTTTATCATTAGGTGTTTTAGTTTTGTTTAGCGGGGAAAAAATATAAAGGAAGGAAATGGAATGTTTCGATTGGCACGATACGCATGTTGCATTTGATTCAGAATTGAGGATGACATCCTCGCATTTTAATATGATTTGAGATGTTTAAATTGGGCTACGAGCCGCGGTGGAATTTATGTAAAGACGAGGTCCTTGTGATGGAAATTCTTGTGTTTAAATTCTCCCTTGTGAATTAAACTTTTACTATAGTACTGGTAGGGAGTTTTGACTCTTAGGCTTACTCAACAATTTATGTATAAAATAATGACGATAATCATAATAATAAATGAACAAGTAATAATAAAAGTAATACTAATAATAAGTAAATAAATAAATAAATTAATTAATTAACTGTGCATAATTTTCCAAATCCGGGTTATAATTATTGAGCTTTGACCTACGATGTATGTGCACGCCCGTGTGGCGCTAAATAAGACACGGTAATTCGGGTATATAATTATGAGGTCTTCATGAATCACATCTCGTTATCAGTATTGTGAAGGGTAGAAGGGGATTATTGTTACTGAAGTTATTGGGTGATTCTGTAATTGAGTATGAATAACTATTAAGATCATATTGAGCCGAAAGGGTGTTCCATTCAAATGGTCAGACGAGTGTGGGTGGAGCTTTCAGAAGCTCAAGACAACCTTGACTTCAGCACCGGTGTTGGTGTTACCATCAGATTCGGGGTCTTTCACGATATATTGTGATGCTTCCCGAGTTGGCCTTGGAACAATGTTGATGCAGGATGGTAAGGTGATTGCGTATGCGTCTCGTCAGTTGAATGTCCATGAGAAAAATTATCCTGTTCATGACTTAGAGTTGGCAGCCATTGTGCATGCATTGAAAATTTGGAGGCATTATCTTTATGACGTGTCGTGTGAGGTTTTTACTGACCATCGCAACCTCCAATACTTATTCCAGCAGAAAGATCTAAATTTGAGGCTGCGGAGATTGTTAGAATTACTAAAAGATTATGATGTCACCATATTATATCACCCAGGTGCATCTAAAATGTACCAAGATTTAAGGCAGGATTATTGGTGGGGAAGGATGAAAAAGGACATTGTAGCGTATATGGCTCGTTGCTTAAATTGTCAGCAGGTAAAGTATGAACATTAGAGACTTGGTGGTTTGCTTCAGCAAATAGAGATTCCTGAGTGGAAGTGGGAGCGTATCGCTATGGACTTCGTTGTTGGGCTCCCACGGACTCAGAGGAAATTCGACGCAGTTTGGGTGGTTGTGGATAGGCTGACTAAATCAACACATTTTATTCCTGTGACAAGTACTTATACTTTAGAGCGGTTGGTTGAGTTATATATTCAGGAGATAGTTCGCCTTCATGGTGTGTCCGTGTCTATCATTTCTGATCATGGTACGCAGTTTACTTCACACTTTTGGAGAGCAGTTCAACATGAGTTAGGTACCCGAGTGGAGTTGAGTACTGCATTTCACCCTCAGACTGACGGCTGTGAACAACTAATTTTTGACCACACTCATATTCCCAATATTTTAGTATAAATATTTCTTTAAGGTCTAATCTTAATAAAAGAAAACTACAAAAATACTAACATTCTTAGAGTATGAATTTTTTTTTTCATATATATATATATATATATATATATATGATTTCTTTTTATTAGAATTTTAATAAGTAAGCTATGGTATTTTTTTTTGCTATAATTTAGACTATAGTGTAAATATTAAATTCTCTTATTTATATAGTATTTATTAAATCT
>ML303247.1:0-52713 GCA_005239505.1 Nicotiana paniculata | reverse complement strand
ACATATAGGATTAAGGTTAAGGTTATTTACTCCTAATTGGCTACTATAAACTAACAATGTGCATTTTCTGTTATGGTATGCTTCATGATGTCTGAAACAAACCTAGCAATAAGGTATTATGCATGGAATCACGGTTTTTATGTTCAAGATTTCATTTCATGATGTTATTCAGTATAATGATTTGAACGCATGCTGGTAAGTATGAGTGGCAAATTGCGGGTCGGATGTGGTTCGGGTCGAAAACGGATAAATTATCCGACTCGACCCATATTTAATACGGATAAAAACGGGTTAACCGGCAAATAATATGGTTACCCATATTATCCATGACTTCTTGCATTTTCTAAATGAATAATATGGTTCTTATCCATATTTGACCCGTTTTTAAAAAGTTCATTATCCAACTCATTTTTCAGTGGATAATATGAGTGATTAACTATTTTCTTTGAACCATTTTACCACCACTACTATTAAGAGATTGCAAAGATGAATACAATTGAGTGTAAAAGTATTCCCTTAAAAATTGTGTAATGTAGCACAATATTCTGATGTTCCAAATCATCTTCTTATGAAACTGCTGTTGCCTTGCTTGGAAACAATTTTTCTGTTTTCTCTATATGCAAGTGAAGACTGTGAGTCATTATCATTTTATAGTAAATCTTTGAACAGAACATTTTTGTAGTTCGAAAAAATTTCCAGCCATTGTGTGGAGATAAGATTCAAGATGTGCAATGCTAGCATGCCAATTTAGAGTTCTTGGCACTGTCCTATTTATTGCTCTTTCAGCTCATATATATCAGTTAATAAAGGTTTAGCATTATGGTAGAGGTTGCTGGTCTGGGGCGGCCCGACGAGTTTGTTGCATAAAGCCAAATTTTATGAGGAGCCTAATTTTTTTAAAAAAAAATTATTTATTTATTTGGAGTCTATTTTTCTAGCGTTCTTAGATACAAAGTTATTAATAGTTTTCTTATAATCAATAACTCCTAATAAGTCCTTTTTAATTGATAATATAGTTAATCCATTTAACCTTTATTGAGACATTGTTGATCTTAGGGAGATTCTATCAATTTTAATTTTAGAAATTTCTTTTCGCTGAAGTGACGGAAACAAGAGTTAACATTATTCCATAAGTAATATAGGCATTGGAAAAAGAATCAATTTTTTTATGGGATTGAGTGTATCAATTAAACTGTAGGGTAAGGCTGCGTACAATAGACCCTTGCGGTCCGGCCCTTCCCCGGGTCCCGCGCATAGCAGGAGCTTAGTGCACTGGAGGCCATTTTTTTGTATCAATTAAACTGTTATCTTCTAATTATACTATTTTTCTTAATATTTTAAATTCCGAAAATAATTCTCAACCATCAATATCGAATTGATTATTATGCTTTAAGGAACATTCAGGATTAAGGCAATATTTTTTCAAATTTCTATCATCTAGGGATCTTAATTTTTACCGCTATATAAAACCAAAAATATTTTCATATGCTTCGAATTGTTCAAATCTATTTTGAAGTGAAAAAATAGCCTTGTCTACTATGTATAAAGTAATCAACTCCAAAGGACTCTTCGAAAGATTTTGAGATTTTATTATCAACATTCTCATCAAACAGTTACTTCCTATATATCATACGTTTCTTACGAAATTCGGGTTCGATATTCATTTCAAGTGCAATTTTCTTGTCAGAAATCGTAGTAGTTGCAAATTCTTCTTCTCTATACTTGTTAAAGAAAGAAATCAAACATTTTCACTTCACACAACCTTTTTTTAAACTTATACCTAACCTATTAGGTGTAACAAAAAGTGGGCCTCCCACAAATATGGGATCCAAAGCGGTTGCTTTACTTGCTTTATGGAAGAGCAGCCCCTATTGCTGGCAAGCCCGAGGAATGGAGTATTTTCCGGTAGAGAGCACTTTACCTCTCTTAGACTTACCCAATGCGAATCTGAATTAATTGAACTTAGCGGGCTAGCTTGGGATACCAGATGGATACACCGAAATTTGAAAGGAAAAAAAAATAAAGATAAAGACTATTGGTGACAATTGTCTAGTAAGGGCTTATTCCAACCCGTGGTTTAAACCAAGCTTGTAAATACAAAACATGTGTCTTTTCGATAGCTTAACCATGATTAAGTGATATGTTTTCTCAATTTCAATTTAACGTTTTAAGTTAAATTGTTTGGTTTGGTGTAAATATGATGTTCTTCCTGGTGTTTACACAACCCGATGAAGGTAAGACGGAGTATATTTTTATACAATTTTTTCACTTAACCGATGATTAAATGACATTTTTTTCTCAATTTGATTTTAAATGCTCTAGTTAAATTACTTGGTTTCGTATAAATATCATGTTTAATTAGAAGGGGAAACTGAAGATATTTTTAGTTCCTTGAGCAGTTCTTTTTCCAACCTTTTCATAAGTATAGGGACGGTGGACGAGGAAGTGGGACAACTAGAATTAAACCCACACTTATTGGTGAGAGACTCTTACCAATAATTTTATAGTTAAACAAAATTTAGCTAGTAAAGGGAATTGAATATTATGTACATATAGAGCCGTCAAAACATATTTGATCTGTGAGGCCAACTCAATCCAGCCCGGTACTTGGGTAGGATTGGGTTGGAATCTTTAGCCCATTTAAAACTGAGGCTTATAAGCCCGGCCAAAGTCAGCCATTGGCCTTGAGGCTTGACCGAGGCATGGGCCAGCCCGTGGGCCAAAATTAATTTTTAAATTTAAATATTTAACATTTAAAAAAAAAACTAAAAACCCTATTAACTATAATCCTCATTCCCTACCCTTAGATTGTTCATTTACCATTCTATATCAACTAGAATTTAAATTTTTTATATGCATGTAATATGACAAGATTAACTTTTTTTTTGCTTGGTGAACAACGAACTAGGAAAGTTTTAAGTGTCCAATAATTTATTTTTCAAAATAAAATATTACTTTAAGTGGCAAATGATCAGTTTAGTTACTTTAATATATTACTAAAAATTAAGTTGCTCTTCGGTATTGAAAAAGGTCAAGTTTTATTGTTTTAATACCTGGAGAAAATTGACAACACTAGCAAATTTCATGAATTTTAAAAAATTTAAGACAATAATGATGAAATCAACAAATGATGTTAAGCTTAAATTAAAAACCTCAATATATAAATGTTGATACCCAATTTTTTCCAAAAATATTTTAAAATTACATATATACTTTCAAAATCATACATTAATAGCAATTGGTATTTTCCATAATTTTCCTATACTTTTATTATCTTACCCAACATTTTATTTTCAATAAATAATTACAAATTGCATCACAAATGATTTCAAAAGTATTTCTTGATTTTATTTATTATTTATGGTCCCATTAAGACTAAATTATTTCATAATTAGCCAAATTGGCACCTTTTAGCTATAATTGCAGTAACTTTGTAATTATAGCCCAATCATATAATTATGTACCATTTTTTTTTACCAAAATTTAATAATTTTGTATTTTAATACTAAATAATCTTTTTAAAACTATTTTCTATGCATGAAATTCATTTTTATGATTATTAGTTATTTTAAAAATTATTTTAATTGGGTATTTGTCAAATAGCCTATTCTATTTTTGATTCTAAACTACTGAAATAAGCCCAAAACACCTAATTATGCTATCCCAACAGACCCAAGCCTAATTCCTAAATATACCCAACCCAATTCCGTCCAAATCCTGGCCGTTGATCATTTTTTATCAACGGCCCAGGTTAATTCTTACCTTAATTAACCTAAGAGACTACCCTCCAAAACCCTCATTCCCTAACACTCACCCGCCGTCACCCCTTCCCCTTCTCTCTCAAATCTTCTCAACCAAACCCTAGCTCTCAAGCATCGTCAACGGCATAAACTCCACCTTGTGATGTTTCTATGCATTCTCCGGCTAGTCCTGGCCTTCTACGCTCCTTGACTCTTCGATTTTATGAATCCTTGAAAGGGTTTCAAAGGATTCCGACCGGTTCTGGTTTGAATCTGTGTTTACCGGCCTATCTCGGGCCACTTTTCGTTTGTAAGTAATGATCTCGCCTTGTTTTTGTTACAAATCTATGGTTTCTAAACCTATGTTCTCATCTCTGCTATGTTTTCTAAAGAAACCCTAGTCTATTATCTTCGATCCTTTCCAGATCTATATAGATCTGAGGAGAATCAAGCATTATTACATGTTTTCTTTGAAAGCTTTTGGTTTTAAATGATTGTTCCGATTTTTCCTAAACTAGGGTTCATCCCAAAATTGTTTTGCAAAGGTCTTTCTGACTTCTAAGAGTTTAGTCGATTCTCTTTCATCTTTGTGACTAATTTGTGCAAAGAAATACTTAAACCTGGTTGATTTTGTGTGATACTCTTATTTTTTCTAAACTCTGTTTTGATTCTGGGTACTTTCTGTGTTAACAGTCATATTACTTTGCTCTATTTTTTTACCTAAGCATGTTTTCTTTGTCAAATCCATTACTCTGTAGTTTTGCCCAAATTAATCTCTATTAGGGTTCAAATCTGTATTTTTATGAGGTTTACTTAGTTCAATTTCTGTTTATAGAAGTTTAGTAGTTCTTTCCGGAAATCAGTGTTATTTTAAAAGTTTTGGCTGATTGATTCACTCTGTTAGAGATTCATGTGCGTAATTCTTGATTGTTTCCTTGTTTATGACCTTAATTTGGTCCTTTGCTGATTCTTTACATGGCACAATTGGGGTTTTTTCCTTAATTAGGCCCTTGTATTACCGTTGGGTCAAGGAGTCTGTTCTGAACTCCCTTATTTGGTTTGAACTTCTTGCCTTAATTAACCCCTATTATTACCGTTTGGCTAATTTCCCTTAATTAAAAGAGTCTATTTTGAACTCTTTTACGTGATTGAATCATGTGATTGCCCTAATTGATTGATTTCTGATCCCTTTACCTTATTTTGTTGTACTCTTAAACTACTATATATACACTCTTATCTTTTACCTCTCTCACACACACAATTATCTCACCATTGACACGAACACACTAGTTCAAACTCTATCTCTCACACTCAAGGCTTTCTGCTCTCTTTCTGTGTTACTTACTATTATTCTGAGTTAGCCGACTGCAAGCCAATGCTAAATATTGTGCTCTCTTGTCCCTTCACTTTTGTGTTTATTGTCTTCTTTACTGGTATGTTCTTATTTCAATTCAAGTCCCAAACCAATATGCTTCTTTTACTGCTTCAGTTTATCATGTTTTTAATATGTTTCTATCTGTGGTTTTGTTGTTCAACCTGCAACTAATATGTCTACTTTAATGCTTTATCAGCATGCTTCTGAATATGTCCAAACCTCTTAGGATCAGTCTGCTTATGAACCCTTTTTGTAGTATACCTCAATGTGACTCTACCTTACTTATATTTTCCCTGATTTCTATCATGAACCTTTTTGTGCAAAGCAGTTAGCTATCCTAAGTTTTCTGATCCTGTGTTGGTTCTGAGATTCATGATATGTTGATTACCTAAACCCCTCTAAGATTTTCCATGCACCTGTAACTATGTGTGCACTACACGTGCTCTATGTGTCCCCAATCCCCATCACCCCTGTGTGTAGGTTTGTTCTTCCTGTTTTGGTTCTGTGTTCTTTAAGTATTGCTGAGTTTGGTTTTGGATCTATGTTTGATCTGCTGATGTTTAATTATATAACTCTCTCTTTTCAAAAGTTATTTTACTGAATGACTCCCTCTTTTATTTCACAAAACTGTTTCAAGCAAGATATCGTGAAACAACACTCACTTTAATAACCGCTAAGGGGTGGGAAAGGGTAGATATGGATATGATAGTCGGTGCGCTAATGCAACGTGTAGCCCCTCTTCTGAGGAGTGATTATCGAACATTGCACCGATGTGATCCTAGAGGATGAACAACCTAGGAACCCCTATCCCTTACATATGTGTGTTTAGATCATAACTCTTTCAAAACCTTATATGTGTGCTTAGACCCTTAAATCTTTTAAAACTTTAGCACATATGTGTTCTTAGACTGCGAATCTTCTAAAAAATCTTTATTTGTTTACCTATGTGCTTTTATTGCTTATGTGCTACCTGTTTTAAAATTCAAAAAGCTTGTTTGGTCGGGAACCACAATTGTGGACTTCTAGGGGTGCCTAACACCTTCCCCTTGAAGTAATTTCAAGCCCTTACCCAATCTCTGGTTATTCAAATCTGTGTTATAATGACTCTTAGTAGATGCCCTAACGCACCTTAATTGGTTAGGTGGTGAATCTTCAATTCCTTACCCCTTTCTCAAAAGGAAACGAGTTGTCCCAATAATGTCAAAAACCCGTACCGGTCCGAAAGGAGAGGAAAAAAGGGGGCGCGACAACATGGCGACTCTGCTGGGGATATTTAGGCTTTTACCATTTTCAAAGTGCTTTGTGAACTTGTCTTTACTTTGTTAATACTTGCGACCTTTCCCTTCCCCCCTTTATGTGCAATTAATTGTTTTTCTCTTTCAAGTACTTGTTCTTTTCAAAATCAAAACTGACATGTTTCTTGTTTGTTTTCCTTTGTAACTGCTTTTCAAGTCATAATTGTTGTATTTACCGCTTTCATAACGTGCAAATACATGACAACCTTCTTTTATTGCTCATTTATTGCTGCATAATCATGCTCAACATCATATTCCACTTGTGCCTATACAAATCCTATAGCAACACTTGATGAGTTGTTGCGCTCTTCCATTTTATATCACCCCTAAATTCAGAAAGGCTTATTTGCGGTAAAACTAGTCGATCAGCGGTGCAGTCGATGGTTCCATGCCTTTCCCCCTCAAGTTGTCCGATTGAGGGTACCAGTCTAAAACCCCATAGAAACCTTACTCTGTTATATTTTACATGCATCATGGTCAAACCTAGCCGGGTTAATGTGTCGTCCGCACAATAACACTTTAAGACAGCCTTATCCAAAAGTCCACCGGGTTTTTCATAATCCCAACGGACGCAATCACGTTTTGTGCATTTATTTGGAGAAATAAATGCATGTATGCTAATCATAAGTGTATAAATAGTCGAGTCTGGTGGGGGTAAGGGTCTAACCTTATCTATTTTTGCATAAAATGAGGCACGAAGTCCCCAAATTCAGCATGGTTCAAAGAATACCATCATTGTTGCTGGATTGGTAGGAAGACCTTTCGCCAAGTGACAAAGACAATGTGAAGAGGGTCCTCGAAAACTTGCCCTCTTTACTGGATATCCAACCAAACAACATGTTGATCGAAGCAGCCACTATGTTCTGGGACAGAGAAAGGTCTGTGTTCCGTTTCGGCAACATAGAAATGACCCCCTTCTTGGAGGAGATAGGGGGTTTCACGTGATTACCTTGGGACAGTCCAGGTTTGTTAGTGCCAGAAAACCGTGCCACTAGGGGATTCCTGAAAATGATGGGTTTGAAAAAGAACGAAGATTTAGAGTGCGTGACAGAGTCCTACATACCTTTTGACTATCTCTATGAAAGATACGGCCATAGAAAATTCTGTTGTATCTTCCACGATGAATTCTCTATTACTTCCTTGGGTCATATTCACCGCAGGGTTTTTGTGTTCGTCGTTTGCTTCCTGGTTATGATAGTGTTTCCAAGCAACGGAGATAGGATTCACACTAGACTAGCTATGGTAGACAAAACCTTAATGGAGGGGATCGAAGGGAAAACATATGCCATTATCCCTATGATCATAGCAGACATATACCGAGCCCTGGACCACTTCCAGAAGGGGTTCAAACACTGAGGGTTGCAATCTGCTACTACATGTTTGGTTATTGGAGCATCTCCAAAAGGGTCAATATCGTCAAGAATTTCCACGAAGGGCGTGGAATGACCATATATATTTCCATCACCCTAAGAGAATGACCTACATCCGAGACCGGTTTGCTCAACCGGAGGATGCTACAGAACGGGCGCAGTTTTTTGACAATTTGAGTGAGGACCAAGTTCAATGGATGTCCGAATGGTTCCCTACTAATGAGTTCATCATCAGATCGAGGGACGCTCCGCACCTGGTATTGATCGATTTAAGGGGAATATACCCTTATGCTCCCATCGGGGTTATTAGACAGGCAGGTAGGAAGCAAGTTATACCGCGAGTCTCTAAAATGAGCCATTACAGAGTAGATTTTCAGGACGGCGATATCCCGTACAAATGTGAGGCTCAGCATATGTGGCATCTAAAGGTTATTGTAGAAAATGACACCATCGAGCCCGACAGATACCATGCAGGGCATGTACGCCTTTACCTATCATGGTTGAAAGACAACATAGCAGGGATAGTTGAGCCGAGAATCGGCAGAAACAGGGTCATAGACGAAGCGGCTGAGGCTTAAGTGAAATACAATAAACTGCACAAAAAGATTCGTGAGACGAGGTCGAGCATCTGGAGCAACACAAGACTAATATGTAATTTATCAATGAGTGGAAGTAAATGGTTGTCAAATATAATGAAAGGCAGGAGTATTTGGAGCAGGGTATAAAGGAGCTAGAGGCGAAGACGAGGAATAGGGTCGCCGACTGCCAGAATTTTGAGGGAAAAGAAGGAGGGAACCTAGCGAGGGTATACCTGTTGTTGGGCATGCACGACCTAGGGAACCTGATTGACAGAGCCAATAAGATCGAGCTTGGGGAAGGTCCTTCTGGGACCAAGTAGTCTAGGTTTCCTTTTCATTGCTTTTTTCAAATGTAATAAGGCCAAGTGATATTAGTGACTTTATTTCCTGCTTATTATTTTAGTGTCATTTTGGATTCGTTTATTTTATATTAATGAAATGAGGCATTTTGGCATCTAATTTCTCCAAATTAACTTGTCGCTAGGCCTACCTCGGGCACAAAGAGGCTCCCAAGATAGGACACGATTTTATTCCTGCACTATGTGTTTAAATACTGCAATATTTTTTCATGATCCTCACTGACTTGGCTACCTTTTGTTTTTGCTTTTGTTTTATTTCTTTTGATTACTCTCCTCCCCAAATGTTGGTTTGTGCATTTTGGCATCATCATCATATCACACAAGATCCAGGGGCCCTTCACCTCTTCCTTCTCCTAGTCCACTTAAAGGCAAAGGAAAAATGGAAGCTTTGGGCAACATCAGACAAGAAAACACAACGCCAGTGGAACGAACAGAAGCTCTTGACAATCAAGGTACTCAAGTTCAGAATGATGCTATGTCACAATTCGAGCAAAGGTTGTTAAAACTCCAAGGAGAGCTTGAGCATGTCTAAAATCTGGTAAATTTATCCTTCTCACTCAGTGTCCTAGATGTCATTCAAAATCACATACCTCCTCAGAACACCCCAAACATACAGAACCCTCCCACAACTCATCATCATACAACTTCACTGAAAAATCAAATTATCCCACCACAGCACCAGCACAACACTTTCCACGCTCCAAGAAATACCCCGCTGATTATCCCTGAACCACAAGACTCCACAAGTGACCACCTCTATGCTCAAACACCAGGTCATCAGAATAACCCCATATACGTGGAGACTCTACCTCACTCCACCCAACACATTGCTTACACACCTGAATCCAGTGAGAAGGATATTCTCATTAAGAATTTGGCCGCAGAACTCAAGAAGTCAACTAGTCATGTTCAGGGCGTTAAAGTAAGCAAGGGATTCGAACGGTTGAACTACGAAGATCTCTACATACAACCCGATTTTGAACTACCGGAGGGTTACAAACCTTCTAAGTTCGAAATGTTCGATGGTACAGGTGATCCCACGGTTCATTTGAGGACCTATTGTGATAAATTGGTTGGAGTAGGAAAAGACGAGAAGATTCGCATGAAATTTTTCATGAGGAGCCTCAAAGGAGATGCTCTATCTTGGTACATCAGCCAAAACCCTAAGAAGTGGTCCAACTGGGTAAGTATGGAATCAGACTTATGGACCGATTCAGGTTCAATACAGAGAACGCACCAGACGTGTTCTACATCCAGAACCTTAAAAAGAAGCCCACCGTAACTTTTCCCGAGTATGCCGCTTGCTGGAGATCTAAAGCAGCCAAGGTAAGACTTGCCCTAGAGGAAGAACAAATGAACAAATTCTTCATTCGGGCACAAGACCCGCAGTATTATGAGAGGCTAATGGTGATTGAAAACCACAAATTCTCTGACATCATCAAGCTGGGTGAGAAAATTGAAGAAGGTATCAAGAGTGGAATGCTTACTAACTTTGAGGCACTACAGGCCACCAACAAAACCTTGCAGTCTGGTGGTATATCCAAGAAGAAAGATGCAAGAACGGTAATGGTTGCACAAGGACCCAAATCCCCGTTGGTATACCGAACTTCCCCACTCACCTATCAAGCACCCTCCACCAACCTATAAGTCAGCATCTCCACCGTCTACATATCAGCCTATTTCTCCCAGATATACCCAACCAGCTCTTGTTTATCATACCTACAACTCTCAGCCATCTCACTTCCAATCACCCCTTGCTCGCCAAAATTTCCCGAGACCTCGACCCAAATTTGATCGCAAACCTCCTAAACAATACACGGTCATTGCTGAACCTATAGACCAGTTGTATGAAAGATTAAAAGCTACTGGTTATGTCATTCTTATCCATGCTATAACCCCTAAAAATCCATCCCAATGGGTCAATCCAAACAAGACATGTTCATACCATTCCGGCATAAAGGGGCATAAAATTGATGAATGTCGCTCACTGAAAGATAAGATCCAGTCTATGATTGATAACAAGGTCATCCAGGCAAAAGAAGTTGCTCCCAATGTTTGCAATAATCCACTTCCAGACCATAGGGGTGTCAACATGATAGAGATAGAAGAAGATTGGGACCCAGAGGAGTCGATCGGGTTAGTTATAGAAAAGGTGATGACCCAAAGAAGTCAGCAGTCACTCTTAATCCCATCATAGTCCAGATTCAGTCATCCGGAGACGTCGAGGTAACTGTGTCACTCCTATTCAAATTTGAAACGGCACCACTTGCAAACATACATTTGTCGTTCGAGGTGGAAGTTATGTCACCTGCTAAGGCACCCATCCCATTTGAAGTGAAAGTAGCTGCACCAATCACAGTGACAGTGTCAACCACGCCACCTTTCAACGATAAGGTTGTACCTTGGGATTACACGACTGAAGCAAGAAGGAAAGGTAAAGTCAAGATAAGAGAAGCTGGTGTTGCGCAGGGGATGACAAGGACCGGCAGGGTCTATACACCTGAACACTTGGTAGAGTCTAGAAAGAATGCTTCCAACAGGACACCCTTCATTGAGACAGGACCAGATGATCTTTGGAGGAAGGTTCAGGCCAAGTAATACTCAGTCATCGATCAGCTGAACAAAACTCAGCCCAGATATCCATTTTGTCATTGCTGCAAAATTCAGAGACACACAGGAATGCTTTGATGAAAGTGTTGAACGAAGCATATGTTCCAAATAACATAACTAGTGGAGAAATGTCCAATATGGTAGTTCAAGTAATGGAGAGTCACAAGATCACTTTCCACGAGGACGAGCTGCCGCCTGAAGGGCTAAGTCATATCAAAGCATTGCACATCACTGTGCAATGTAAGGACTACTTCATCACCAGGATTCTGATCGACGGGGGATCCAACCTTAACATCTATCCATTGACAACACTCAAGAAATTGGGCAAGAGGTTGTACGAGATCAAAGAAGGAACTTTGAATGTAAAGGCTTTCGACGGTTCTCAGAGGTCTACCATTGGTGAAATCAGTCTTTGCCTTCAGATGGGACCTACATGGTTCGAGATTAAATTTCAGGTGATAGACATATCAGCATCCTACAACATGTTGTTAGGACGTCCGTGGATACATGCCACTGGAGCTGCGGCATCCACATTGCATCAATCAGTAAAATTTGAATGGAACCACCAGGAGGTGATCATCCATGGAGACGGAAGCAACCCTATCTATAGTCTCCATACCATCCCGGTGATTGAAGGTAGGAGAAGGATGGGTGAACCTACCACGGATCAGTGCAGTAGACAAAGACAAATGGTGGGACAGTAAGATCGAGAGCATACTGAACTAAAGTGGATACGAGCCTGGAAAAGGACTCAGAAAGAATCTTCAGGGGATTTCCAAACCAATACAACTGAAGCATCACGGCACCACTTTTGGGATGGGATACAAATACACTTGGCAGGAGTACGAAGACTGGTCGCCACCATGGCGCAGTCCCTGCTATCCATTGGAACAAACTATACCACATTTGGAGCAGACTTTCCAGCAAGCTGATATCATATGGGGGTTAGAAGAAGAAGAAACTCTAGCAGCTTTGAAGAATCTATTCCTGGAAGATGAAGACATGGACTGCTGTGTTATTGTTGAGGAGGAGGACGAGGAAGGCCCTACCGTCCAAGCTGTGAGCAAGGGATCATTCCTCAAGAATTGGACAGTCATACCATCCAGGGCTCGACAAGTCCCGGGGTAGCAAGGTTGAATAGCGTTATTTATTTCATTTTTGCTAATGATTTCCTTTTCGTATTTTTTTCTTTCCAATAAAATCTCGATGTTCCAAAATTCTTTATTTAAATTATCAAAATCATTTTTACATTTCAATGAATCTGTATTTATCTATTATCATTTCTCTCATTATTTTAGCTATACAGCATTACTATTTCCTGTCTTGATGAACCAATGACTGTGACATTCAATGAGACAACGCAACAAAAGGACAGTGATTCACAAGAAGAGGATGCCATACCCGATGAAATTATCAGAGAAGTTGAGGATTTTGAAAACAAGCCTAAGTCCAATCTGGATGAGACCGAGGTAATCAACTTGGGAGATTCAGAGACTTTCAAAGAAACCCCCATCAGCATCCATTTGTCGCCATCAGAGAAAGTGCAATACACACAATTCTTGAAAGAATATGAAGACATATTTTCATGGTCTTACGATGACATGCCTGGTCTAAGTACGTCCATTGTGGCTCACAAGCCGCCGACCAATCCAATGTTCCCGCCGGTAAAGCAGAAGCTCAAAAAGTTCAAGCCTGATATGAGTCTGAAAATCAAAGAAGAAGTTACCAAGCAAATCAACGCCAAGGTTCTCAAGGTAGTTGAATATCCGACATGGTTAGCCAACATCGTGCCAGTGCCCAAGAAAGATGGAAAGGTCAGGGTTTGAGTCGACTACCGGGATCTCAATCGGGCCAGTCCAAAGGATGATTTTCCCCTTCCAAACATACACATCCTGATTGAAAATTGCGCCAATCATGAGCTTCAGTCGTTCGTGGATTGCTTTGCTGGTTACCATCATATTTGGATGGACGAGGAAGACACTGAGAAAACAGCTTTCATTACGCCGTGGGGAGTCTACTGTTATAAGATGATGTCATTCGGCTTAAAGAATGTTGGGGCCACCTATATGAGAGTTATGACCACTATCTTCCATGACATGATACACAAAGAATTCGAGGTATATGTGGATGAAGTCATCATCAAGTCCAAAAGAGCCACCGACCATACAGCAGATTTGAGAAAGTTCTTCAATAGGCTGCGAAAGTACAACTTGAAATTAAACCATGCGAAGTGTGCGTTCGGGGTTCCTGCTGGTAAATTGTTTGGGTTCATCGTCATCCGCCGAGGGATAGAGCTGGATCCATCAAAGGTCAAAACAATCCAAGAGTTACCACCGCCAAAGAACAAGAAAGATGTGATGAGTTTCTTGGGATGCCTTAACTACATCAGCCGATTCATAGCCCAGTCCACGGTTATATGTGAACCAGTCTTCAAGATGCTAAATAAAGATGATGCGACCAAATAGACCGAGGATTGTCAGAAAGCTTTCGACAGAATCAAGGAATACTTGTCAACGCCACCAGTTTTGGTCCCGCTAGAGCCAGGTAGACCCTTGCTACTCTACCTTGCGGTATTAGATGAAGCTTCCGGCTGCGTTCTAGGGCAGCATGATGAGACAGGAAGAAAGGAACATGCTATTTATTACCTGAGTAAGAAGTTCACTCTATATGAGGTACGATATTCTCTACTGGAACGTACCTTTTGTGCTCTGACCTGGGTATCCCAGAAGCTGAGGCATTACTTCTGTGCCTACACAACATATCTCATATCAAAGATGGATCCCTTGAAGTATATCTTTCAGAAGCCCATGCACACTGGCAAGCTGGCCAAATGGCAAATCCTGTTGATGAGTTCGACATTGTCTATATGACTCAGAAAGCGGTCAAGGGGCAAGCATTGGCAGATCATCTTGCCGAGAATCCTGCGGGAGGAAAATACGAACCCCTAAAAACGTATTTTCCCGATGAAGTGTCATTCATAGGAGAAAACATTGCAGAATCCTATGACAGTTGGAGAATGTTCTTCGACGGAGCAGCCAATTTCAAATGAGTCGGCATTGGAGTTGTCCTGATATCGGAAACAGGTCAACATTACCCGGTATCTGCCAAACTCAGATTTTCCTACACCAACAATATGGCAGAATATGAAGCCTGCATCTTAGGGCTCAATATGGCCATTGGCATGAATATCCAGGAGTTGTTAGTAATTGGTGACTCAGACCTGCTAATACACCAAGTACAAGGAGAATGGGATACCAAGAATTCCAAGATACTATCGTAGCTGCACCATGTGCAGGAACTGAGAAAGAGGTTCGCGAAGACAGAATTTTGGCACGTCCCCAGAGTTCAGAACGAGTTTGCCGATGCATTGGCCACTCTATCATCCATGATACAACACCTAGATAAGAACTTCATTGATCCTATTCCAGTGAGATCCATAACCAGGTGGCATATTGTGCCCATGTTGAAGAAGAAGCAGACGGAAGACCATAGTTCCACGACATCAGGGAATACTTGTCAAAGGGAGAGTACCTAGAAATTGCAAATCACACTCAGAAATACACGCTCCAGAGATTGTCCAACAATTTATTTCTCAGCGGAGGAAACCTATACAGGAGAACTCCCGACTTGACATTAAGATATGTCGATGCAAAGAAAGCTTCCAGGCTACTGGAAGAGATACATGATGGGACCTGCGACCCACATATGAATGGTTTTGTCTTGGCAAAGAAAATACTCAGAGCCGGTTACTTTTGGATGGCCATGGAAACGGAATACATCCAGTATGCCCGAAAATGCTATCGATGTCAGGTTCATGCAAATATGATAAAGGTACTCCCAAACAAGCTTAATACAACAAGATTGCCTTGGCCGTTCGCTGCCTGGGGAATGGGCGTCATTGGACCGATAGAACCTACCACCTCAAATGGACACAAATCCATATTAGTAGATTTTGATTATTTCACCAAGTGGGTTGAAGCAGCGTCCTACAAAGAAGTGACTAAGAAAGTCGTGGCAGACTTTGTCCACGACCGTATTATTTGTCGGTTCGGAGTTCCAGAGTCAATCATCACCGACAAGGCTCCAATATCAACAGTGATCTGATGAAAGCCATATGCGAGACCTTCAAAATCAAGCACAAGAATTCCACAGCCTATAGACCACAGATGAACGGAGTTGTGGAAGTCACCAACAAGAACATCAAAAAGATATTGAGAAATATGATAGAAAAACACAAACAGTGGCACAAAAAGTTATTATTTGCCTTACTGGGATACTGCACCACAGTCCGCACATCAACTGGGGCAACTCCTTATTTACTGGTTTATGGTACGGAAGCTGTTATTCCTGCCGAAGTGGAGATCCCTTCCTTAAGAATCATACAAGAAGCCGAGCTCAGCGACGTAGAATGGATAAAAGGCCAGTACGAGCAGTTAGCCCTCATAGATGGGAAAAGGATGAATGAAATATGTCACGGACAACTTTATTAGAGCAGAATGACCAGAGCTTTCAACAAAAGAGTCAAACCAAGATAGTTCACACCAGGGCAACTGGTGTTAAAGAAGATCTTTCCACATCAAGATAAAGCCAAGGGGAAATTCTCTCCCAACAGTCAAGGTCCGTACATGGTTCACCGAGTATTAACAGGAGGAGCTCTTATACTTGCATAAATGGACGGAGAAATCTGGCGAAAGACAATCAATTCAGATGAATTCAAACGCTACTATATGTAATTCTTTATGATATAAACTGAACTACACCTGACCTGATTCCCGTTTAAGAGGGGATACGTAGGCAGTCCTATGGGTTCAGTCATAATTCTATAAAAATCTCATTACCCCCCCTCCCCCCCGCAATTAGAAATTGGGGTAGAATTTTGAGAAGGACCCTCAAAATTCCGAAGCAAGTTCAGTCGATCGCATCATATACAACAGTCAGAATCATCAACCATCTAACTGGGGCAGAATTTTGAAGAGGACCCTCAAAATTCCGTAGCATGAGTGGTTGCAATGTCTTGAACCGTGCCACGGTCGTCGGTTCATCTAAATTTCTCAAAATATATTTTTACTATGTCTTCATAAAATCATGCATGTTTTCAAAATATAGATCTGTTTAGCAAATGCTACCCCGATGACATAAACATGATCATCAGACCAAGCAGAACGAAACAAGCAAAGACAATGGGGATACGAACCAACCTTCCCCATCTACAGAACTCACAATTTTTCTTTGGATGCAAGAATAAAGAACAAACAGGTTTCGAAGTCACAAACTTCAGCACAATCGCAAATGCAAGGTTTACTATCAGCACAAAAGAACGAACATGCTACATAATCACAGTTCTCACAACAATCGCAATACCACAACCTATTACCAGTTAAGAATCCTACCAGCATTCGCTATTTGTTCATTTGCATAGGGCCAAGCCCTGCCTTCATCTTGCACGGGACTAAGCTCTGTCCCACATTTACATGAAGTTAAGTTCTACCTCCATTTGCATAAGGCTAATATCTGCCTTCATATCTGCATAAGGCTGATCTTCTGCCTTCCCTTGCATAAGGCTAATCTTCTGCCTTCCTATCTGTATAAGGCTAATCCCCTGCCTTCCCTTGCATAAGGCTATCTCTGTCTTCCTATATGCATGAGGCTAAGCTCCTCCTCCAATTTACTTTTTCACCGAGACTAAGCGCTGTCTCTCAAGCATTATCTACTTCTCTTCTCTTTCGGGCTAAGCTCCGCCCTTCAATTCGCAAGACTAAGCCCTGTCTTGTTAGCATTATATTATTTCATATTATGGGCTGAAATATCGCCAACCTGTCCAAAGGCGTCATAGTCTAACCTTATCATCCTCATAGCCGGAAGACACCATGTCATGGCCTGAGGATCTCTCTCAATTTTCATATCATTATTCAATGGCATCATAGTTCGGAGGCACCATCTTCATAGCCCGAGAACATCATTTCATGGCCTGCGAATCTCCCATCAAACAATTCATGGCCCGGGACATCATGGTCTAAGGACATCATCCCTAACCGTCCAAAGACAACTTTCATAGTCCAACGTGAACCTGCATCATGTTTAAAATTATGCATAGTATACGCTTGTATTTCTTTTATTTGCAGGTAACCCGACGAGCAACGGCTATCCCAGTAGGAGCAATCCCGCTCTAGTTTTCCCAACCGTCTCGAACCTGATATTCCGTAAACCGTTCATTCATCAAACCTAGATGTTGCGTCCGATTTTGTGATAACTTCATCCGTATTGAAAAAGGCCAAGTTTTATTGTTTTAATACCTAGAGAAGATTGACAACACTAGCAAATTTCATGATTTTAAAAAATTTAAGACAATAATGATGAAATCAACAAATGATGTTAAGCTTAAATTAAAACCTCAATATATAAATGTTGATACCCAATTTTTTTCCAAAATATTTTAAAATTGCATATATACTTTCAAAATGATCATACATTAATAGCAATTGGTATTTTTCCATAATTTTCCTATATTTTTATTAATTTATCCAGCATTTTATTTTCAATAAATAATTACAAATTGCATCACAAATAATTTCAAAAGCATTTCTTGATTTTATTTATTGTTTATGGTCCCATTAATACTAAATCATTTCATAATTAGCCAAATTGGCACATTTTCGCTATAATTGCAGTAACTTTGCAATTATAGCCCAATCATAAAATTATGTACCTTTTTTTACCAAAATTTAATTATTTTGTATTTTAATACTAAATAATCTTTTTAAAACTATTTTCTATGCATGAAGTTTATTTTTATGATTATTAGTTATTTTATAAATTATTTTAATTGAGTATTTGTCAAATAGCCTATTCTATTTTTGATTCTAACCTACTGAAATCATCCCAAAACACCTAATTATGCTAGCCCAACAGACCCAGGCTCAATTCCTAAATATACCCAACCTAATTCCGCCCAAATCCTGGTCGTTGATCATTTTTAATCAACGATTCAAGTTAATTCTTACCTTAATTAACCTAAGAGACTACCCCCAAACCCCTCATTTCCCTCACACTCATCCGCCGTCACCCCTTCCCCTTCTATCTCAAATCCTCTCAACCAAACCCTAGCTCTCAAGCGCCGTCACCGGCATAAACTCCACCTTGTGATGTTTCTATGCATTCTCCGGCCAGTCCTGGCCTTCTACGCTCCGTGGCTCTTCGATTTTATGAATCCTTGAAAGGGTTTCAAAGGATTCCGACCAGTTCTGGTTTGAATCTGTGTTTACCAGCCTGTCTCGGGCCACTTTTCGTTTGTAAGTAATGATCTCGCCTTGTTTTTGTTACGAAGCTATGGTTTCCAAACCTATGTTCTCATCTCTGCTATGTTTTCTAAAGAAACCGTAGTCTATTATCTTTAATCATTTCCAGATTTGTATAGATCTGAGGAGAATCAAGCACTATTACATGTTTTCTTTGAAAACTTTTGGTTTTAAATGATTGTTCTGATTTTCCCTAAACTAGGGTTCATCCCAAAATTGTTTTGCAAAGGTCTTTCTGACTTCTAAGTGTTTAATCGATTCTCTTTCATCTTTGTGATTGATTTGTGCAAAGAAATACTTAAACCTGGTTGATTTTGTGCGATACTCTGCTTTTTTCTAAACTCTGCTTCGATTCTGGGTACTTTTTGTGTTAACAGTCATATTACTTTGCTCTATTTTTTGACCTAAGCATGTTTTCTTTGTCAAATCCATTACTCTGTGGTTTTACCCTGATTAATCTCTATTAGGGTTCGAATCCGTATTTTTATGAGGTTTACTTAGTTCAATTTCTATTTATAGAAGTTTAGTAGTTCTTTCCGGAAATCAGTGTTATTTTAAAATTTTTGGCTGATTGATTCACTCTGTTAGAGATTCATGTGCGTAATTCTTGATTGTTTAACTTTTTATGACCTTAATTCGGTCCTTTGCTGATTCTTTACATGGCACAATTGGGGTTTTTTCCTTAATTAAGCCCTTGTATTACCGTTGTGTCAAGGAGTCTGTTCTGAAATCCCTTATTTGGTTTGAACTTCTTGCCTTAATTAACCCCTATTATTACCGTTTGGTTAATTTCCCTTAATTAAAAGAGTCTATTCTGAACTCTTTTACGTGATTAAATCATGTGATTACCCTAATTGATTGATTTATGATCCCTTTACCTTATTTTGTTGTACTCTTAAACTACTATCTATACACTCTTATCTTTTACCTCTCACACACACACAATTAGCTCACAATTGACACGAACACACTAGTTCAAACTCTATCTCTCACACTCAAGGATTTTTGCTCTCTTTCTGTGTTACTTACTATTATTCTGAGTTAGCCGACTGCAAGCCAATGCTAACTATTATGCTCTCCTGTCCCTTCACTTTTGTGTTTACTGTCTTCTTTACTGGTATGTTCTTATTTCAATTCAAGTCCCAAACCAATATGTTTCTTTTACTGCTTCAGTTTATCATGTTTTTAATATGTTTCTATCTGTGGTTTTGTTGTTCAACCTACAACTAATATGTCTACTTTAATGCTTTATCAGATGCTTCTGAATATGTCCAAACCTCTTAGGATCAGTCTGCTTATGAACCCTCTTTGTAGTATACCTCAATGTGACTCTACCTTACTTATATTTTCCCTGATTTCTATCATGAACCTTTTTGTGCAAAGCTATTAGCTATCCTAAGTTGTCTGATCATGTGTTGATTATGAGATTCATGATATGTTGATTCCCTAAACCCCTCTAATACTTTTCATGCTCCTGTAACTATGTGTGCACTACACGTGCTCTATGTGTCCCCAATCCCCATCACCCCTGTGTGTAGGTTTGTTCTTCCTGTTTTGGTTCTGTGTTCTTTAAGTATTGCTGAGTTTGGTTTTGGATCTATGTTTGATCTGCTGATGTTTAATTATATAACTCTCTCTTTTCAAAATTTGTTTTACTGAATGACTCCCTCTTTTATTTCACAAATCTGTTTCAAGCAAGTCTCTTTTAACATTGTTTTCTTACTAAAACCTTTTCAAAACTATATCAAGCACTCTCACTTTATTCTTAGGTCCTTAAGTTCAGCCCCTCTAATGTGTGACTGATTAGGGATCCCTATGATATCCCTCTGAACTCTGATGCATTAGAGCTGGCTCTTCCACACTGCACTTACTCAATTATGGTTGTGAAATCTGGGTGTGAGCACTGCCCGGGATCCCTTGAGGTCCTTAGGGAATTCTAACACACCCGGATATGAGAAAGGCTATGAAACATTTGGGCATTTGAGGTTCTGAGAATCTGGGCCTGTTTTTTAGGCTTCCTATAGTGTAACTTCTTATTTTTCTTTATCTATTTATGTAATTCACTCACATTGGTTTGTAATAATTGTTGTAAACAAATATTGGGGATCGGTAGTGAAAAGGGGAGGGAAGCCATGCCTGTTGTCGATATAAATGGGGTAGAAACCATGCCTTAGGCTTATATTTCTATGTGCGCATTAGAATCCATGTTTAGGACCAATAGATTCTAAGCATGTCATGCATTAGATATCATGTTCTTAGGTTTACTATTTCAGCACCTCATTTGACATTATTTTCATCACTTATAAAATCCTGCTTCTAGGCTAAATAACAACATTAACATGAAAATTGTTGCTACTGCATATTCTGAAATCATACTGTAACTTTCTGTGCATCAAGAAATCATGATTTTTTTTATATGAATTTTGCATATAAATCATTATGCATTTTATATGCGCATTAGATACCATGTTTTAGGATCTCACTAAGTCACACCTAGATAAACTACTGATGCATGAAAAAAGGAACATAAGACAGTCTCACATATGATTATCTTGTGTTAGTAAAACTGGTAATAACCCATGTGTCTTTGCAACACTTAGAACATCATGCTTTAGGTAAAATAACTTCCAAACTGTTTTAATTATTCTGGTAACTATTGTGCATTCCCCTACGCCTAGGCAAGCCTTAGGTAACCGACTTGTATACAACTTGAAAATTGTTGATTTGGTATGTACTTCTTAATGGTTAACATGCTTAAAATCAATAGGCAAACTAATTAGGGCCCCTGCTTCTGGGTTTATAAAATAAAACTGCATGTCTTCTATGTTTTGATATTCACTTCGACATCATGTTTTAGTATCTTGTCTAATAATACTGCTCTTATTTATGTTTGAGTCATGTTGTTTA
This sequence comes from Nicotiana paniculata, assembly GCA_005239505.1. NCBI lineage: Eukaryota > Viridiplantae > Streptophyta > Magnoliopsida > Solanales > Solanaceae > Nicotiana > Nicotiana paniculata. The sequence goes on along the minus strand of ML303247.1, from coordinate 31,184 downwards.
CGTGCATTATCTGTGGAGGTAAATCTGAGCCTCTTAATTGTTTTCCCCGCCTTTATTTGTTAAAGTCTTATCTGTTCTTGCATGTCGCCTAGTATTTTCTCCTTTCAACCTTAGGGGTCTGTTTAGAACTGCCTTTAAGTAGGGGTCCCAATCTCCTCCAGGACCATTAAGAAGGGATGGGTAACAACACGCATAGAGATCGTTAAACAACACTCTCTTTAACAACCGCTAAGGGGTGGGAAATGGTAGATATGGATATGATAGCCGGTGCGCTAATGCAACGTGTAGACCCTCTTCTGAGGAGTGATTATCGGGCATTGTACTGATGTGATCCTATAGGATGAAAAACCTAGAACCCCGTATCCCTTACATGTGTGTTTAGATCATAACTCTTTCTAAACCTTATATGTGTGCTTAGACCCTTAAATCTTTTAAAACTTTATCACATATGTGTGTTTACCTATGTGCTTTTATTGCTTATGTACTACCTATTTTAAAATTCACAAAGATTGTTTGGCCGGGAACCACAATTGTGGTCTTTGAGGGGTGCCTAACATCTTCCCCTTGAAGTAATTTCAAGCATTTACTCAATCTCTGGTTATTCAAATTTGTGTTATAATGACCTTTAGTAGGTGCCCTAACGCACCTTAAAAACGTTAGGTGGCGACTCTTCAATTCCTTACCTTTTTCCCAAAAGGAAACGAGTTGTCCCAATAATGTCAAAAGCCCTAACCGATCCGAAAGGAGAGGAAAAAAGGGGGGCGCAATAATAAACTTATCGAAGCAATTCATGAACCTCAGAAAGTGAAAGAAAAGTATTAAGAAAATATTCATGTAACGTTAAAAAAGAAGAGCTAGAGATATAGAGAATTTACATTTCAATTACGAGATTTCTTATTTAATATCAAGATTCTTGTACGTTCTAAACAAACAAAAGTCATTCACATGATTAAGAGACTATGTCACAAAGAAATATTTAAAGTTTTGAAAAAATTATTTTTCTAAAAGAATTTAACGATCGGTCGGCCCTAGCCCGTAGCCCTCTTAGGGATGGGTTGGGCTAGCCATTTAAAGGCCCATTTAAATGGAGGGCCAGTCCGCCCTAGCCCACCAAATTTAAAAGTTCGCGAGGCTTGGACTAGGTCGGGTTAGACTGGCTCGTCTTGACAGCTCTATGTATATAAGGGCTTAATTTTTGGAGTCAATTTTTATTGCACGTTACCAAAATTCTTCAAAATAAGGATGAACTTGTATTTCCATTACCGTAAAAATTGTGCGGGGCGCCCTATTTGGTCGCCCTCATTTAACCTATACCCATATGTTTAAAATTCTTTAACCTATACCCTAGTTTTGAAAATTTCAGACGTCTCCTCTTCGTCCTCCTGACCTATACGCTCCTTTCTTACTCCTCTTCTTTTCCTCTTCTTCTTTTCTCTCTCAAACACATGGCACTCGCATTACATGGAACATAAGCATTCTAAAGATGATTTCTCTTAGTACAGCAAAATGCATTTCTAATGGCGCCCACGAAGCTAAAGCTTGTTCCAGTTCAATTCGAATCTGTTTTTGCTTTTATATTTCCTTGTCTCAATGTCTGCACTGAGAAAAAAGGCAGAATTGGTTAACTGTGCTTTGCTAAACTAAATTGGTAGAATCCTGAACTTTGATCCTGAATTTGGTTTAAGTTATATTTTTAAGTCATCTAACTTCAAAGAAACATAACATAACTTCAGCTCTAAGAATGCCGAAGTTCAGCAAATATAAACAAAAGCTCCAGCTCCTAGAATGGTGAAGTTCAACAAATACAAAATAAACTTCAGCTCCTAGAATGCTGAAGTTCAGAAAATACAAAACAAACTTCAGCTCCTACAATGCTGAAGTTCGGGAAATACAAAACAAACTTCAGCTCCTAGAATGCTGAAGTTCAGCAATTACAAAACAAAACTTCAGCCAAAACATGTTGTAGTTTTATTGAACTGAAGTTTTGTTATTACACTATGAAAATGAAGTTTGCGTGATTGCCTTTGCAAGTCAGGCCAAACTTCAGAGAAACATATCTAAAGTTTTGCTTTGATAATGCTACACTTCAGGCAAAAAATTCTGAAGTTCACACTTTAGACACAAAGTTTTTTACTTCAAGCCCGTATGTCTGAAATTACCCGAAAAGTGGGTACACTTGCATTTTTTTGTGCAAAGCGGGTATAAGTTAAAAGGTGACCCAAAAATTGGGTATAGATGCAAATGTCCCTCCATTACCTCAATGGTATGTTTTATCTATTTTGGATATATTAGTCAATTAGGGAGTGTAAATCGTCTTTTTATAATTTTCAAATGAATCATTTCTCTTGGATTACACTTTAAGCAGAGCCGTCAAAATAGGCTTGGCCCATGAGGCCAACCCAACTCGCTACTTGGGTAGGGTTGGGCTAGATTTTTTGAGCCTATTTTAAATGAGGCTTATAAGCCCGCCCCAAGTCAGCCCGCTGACCCTTGAGTCTTGACTGAGGTTTTGTATGGGTCGGCCCGTGGGCCAAAAATTAATTAAATTCAAATTAATTAACTATTAAATACTTAAAAAAAGTAAAAACTAAAAAAATTATTAACTATAATCTCCGTTCTGCAACCCTAGATTGCTCATTTACCCTTCCATATCAACTAGAATTTAAATTTTTGACATGCATGTAATATGACAAAATTAGTTTTTCTTTTGCTTAATTAATAACGAACTCAAAAAAATTTAAGTGGTCAATAATAATATTTTTTCAAAAGAAAATATTGCTTTGAGCGGCCAATGATCAGTTCAGATTACTTTAATATATTATTAATATTTAAAATGTTCTTCAATATAGAAAAATATCAGTTTTAAATACATATAAAAAAGTTTGACCACTAGCAAATTTCATGACTTTTAAAATTTTTATGATGAAATCGGCAAATGATGTTAATCCTAAATTTGAAAATCTCAGCATATAAGCTTATTGAAGCAATCTCCGAGTTTGAGGGAAATGAAAGAAAAGTATTAAGAAAATAGTCACGTAACTTTAAAAAGAAGAGCTAGAGATATAGAGAATTTACATTTCAATTACGAGATTCCTCGTCAAATATCAAACTTTTTGTACGCTCTAAATAAACAGAAATTGTTTATATGATTAATCGACTACGTCACGAAAAAATATTTATGAATTTAAAGAAATTCTATTTTCTAAAAAAAGTTAAAGGGCCAACCCAGCCATTTTAAGGCCCATTCATATGGCGGGCCAACCCGTCCTAGCCCACCAAATTTAAAATCCCACAAGGCTTGGGCTAGGCTGGGCTGGACTGACCCGTTTTGACAGCTCTAACTTTAAGGCTCTTTTCAAGAATATTAAAAAAAGTTAATCCTACTAACTAAAGCATCATACAAATGGATAATATTTAACTGTCAATCGAGAACCTTTTTTTCTTATTTTTTCCCCCTTAAGCTGAGGGTTTGGTAAAGACAATTTTAATCTTAATATAATAAATAATAATTTTTTTAAGAAAGTATAGTTTATATTCTGGGAAAAGTATAGAAATAGCCAGTTTAAACACAAACTTACCAACCTCTAGCCCAAAATTAAACACTTATCAAAAGTAGCCCAATATCAGAGATACACACAAGCGTATCAATATACCATGCATCCGAGAATCACGCATCCGAGAATCATGCTTCCTTCTCTTTTTCAAGCTTATCAATTTACCAGATCATGGCATTCTCTCCCTCTGTAAATCACGGCATTCTCTCCCAAAATATTCTCCAAAGGAGCTCCAAATTTCACTCAAAATCGACCAATTTCACTATATCCTTTCGCGATTTCTGTGTAGAAGGAACTACGAACTACAATCAAAATCAATCAAGGAATTAGTGAGTTTTTACTTAATTTCATCTACTTCAATGGCAAATTTACCAATTTTTATTCAGTATGGTGGCCGATGGAATGTTGACAACTGCTTTGTAGATTACAGTGTAGATGCTGTAATAGTTACTCCAAATATAAGTCTTGAAGATTTTGTTGGCGTATTTCGAAACACCTTATGATAGATACTTCATTGAACATTATTGAAATCAAATACACTATCCAAAATGGTTCTCCGCCAATAGTGATACACAACAGTATGGATGTATGTGTATATCTTGAGCTGGAAAAAAGCTCGAAATTTACAATGTATCCCCTTTGTATAGCATCGAGTGAAAGGGATATGAACATGATCTGCTACAATTCAAATTCTACTGTGATTTCCTTAGAATATGCGCAAATCTCAGTTATAGAGGAGAGATACAATTGCGATACAATTAATATGATCGAGTTTGGGGATGGAGAAGACTGGAAGGATATAGAATCTGATGAAAATACAATAATAACTGTCCCTCAATACATAGATGTAGAAGAAGGTCAAATTTATAAAGACAAGGCTATGATAGTCAAAGTCATTAAGCACTTGGCATTAAAGGAAAATTTTCAATTTAAGGTGCATAGATCAAGTGAAAGCATGTATCAAAATATTTACTGTATAATTATGTATTTCAATGTATATCGTAGTTGATGTTAGAAGAATAATTATGCAGAAAATAAGTTGTTGCTTGTAAGTCTGTGGCTGTACACTTTTAAGTTGTGGTTGTCACCATCTAGTACTGTATAGTCGTTGTATTTTTTCATCTAATATTGTTGATGGCAGTGTGTATCACTATATATTATTGTATTTCATATCGCTCTGTTCATTGATGGAAAAATTTATATCCTTGTCGTAGGTACTGCCTAGTATGCATCAACAACAACTGTGATTGCTATTTTAAGTCTTCGAGCCTGAAAAAAGCACAACTTTTCAAGGTCAGAAATTTCAGCAAACTGCACGCATAGCCACTGAAAGACAGATCTTACGCACATCGTCAAGCTACTGTAAAACTCATCGGCAGTCTTCTGATAGGCAAGTATATATCAGAATAATAATGTGTGCGTGTGTTTATATATATATATATATATATATATATATATATATATATTATTCATGTATATACTCACATGTGTTTCTATGATTCAATCTATTAGGTAGTATCCTACCACTCGCATATGCCATAGTAGATTCTGAGAATAATGCTTCGTGGGACTGGTTTTTTACGAGGTTCAAGGATGCATTTGGGGGAAGGGATGAAATGTGCATAGTCTCGGACATGCATGAAAGCATTGAAAATGTAGCGGCAACATTGTATCCACAAGTACCTCACTGTGTCTACATATGGCATCTACGGAATATGTAAAAAAAATACAAGAAGAACCATGTGCAGCTCAAAGACATATTATTTTCTGTGGCCAGAGCATACACAGTTGAGAAGTTTGATTACCACATGACAGAGGTAGAGAAAATTGATAAAAGGGTCAAAGATTACTTAATGAACGTTGGGTATGAAAGATGGTCCAGAGCATATTCCACTGTTAACAGAACATTAACAATGACTTCAAACATTGCGGAGTTGATCAATGCAGTGCTCAAGGATTCTAGGGAACTCCCAGTACTGCCTTTGCTGGAGTACATAATGTAATTGATCGGACGATGGAATGTTACAAACCAAAAGAATACAGTGGAGTCATTTACTGATCTTGGGAAAAAATATGATACAATGCTGATGGACAATCTCGAATTGTCACATCGGATGAAGGTATGATTAGAATATGTAGATACTTGTGCATATAATATGCAATCATGACGAATTCACGGATCTGTTATATCTTGAACCCTTTGTGTGATTCTGTTAAACCAGTGTCCACCTCAACAAAAGCAAAGGCTTTCAATTTAATGTAGCATCTTTGCCGACCCCACTGCTGAAATATTAGTTGGTTTGACATGATATTAAGTTATTTTGAATCTTGTAGACACTCTAGTATATGTATTTTGAGGGCATATGCTTTGTCACCACTAATGATAGTTGATAATTTTGCAGGTGACCCCTTTGACGAGTTACTTATATTCAGTACTTGACAAAGGTAAGCAAAGAATGATGTTCCTAAAAGATCGAAGTTGCAGCTGTAGAAGGTTTTAGTCGGATGAGTTGCCATGTGCACATGCTTGGGAAGTATTAAAATACAAATACATTGATCACATTGAGTATTGCTCGGTGTACTACACAAAGAAGTACTTATTGAAGACCTATGAAATTTCAATTTATCTGGTTCCTGATGAAAGCACATGGAAAATTCATGCAAAAATTCTAGATGAAAAGTCTTGCCACCAGACGTGACTAAAGCAATAGGAAGGCCAAGGAAGGGGAGACGCAAGCCAATATCTGAAAGGGAACAAAAAGGTCTTTCATGTGGACAGTGTGGAGAAGAAAGTCACAACAGAAAAACTTGTAGAAATAATCCAAAGAGAGGGAAATATGTCAAACTTAAAATTACTTTTTATTTTACTTTACTGAATATCATAGAGATTTAGAAGAATCTAATATATCAAGAACTTTATCAATGCAGAATGTCATTTGAATTTTAGATATAAATAAATATTTGATCTATCATTTAAAATCGTATTAGAAGTGTATTTTTTAAATTATACATCTATTTGATTAAAAAGAAGTTGTATCAGCTATCTATCTCTTGTGAATCACCTATGTATACATGCGTATCGATAAATTATACATCTGTTTAATTAAAAAGAAGTTGTATCAGCTGTGTATCATATTTGTATCATCTATGTATCCAGAGGCAGACCCACAATTTTTATGCGACGTGAGCACATTATTCTGCTCAACCAGTGCACCCTAAATATTTTTAGTGTTCAGGGTACCAAGATCCCTAACCCTTACACATGGGTTCGCCTCTGTATGTGTCTCTTGTGTATCACTTATGTATCTATGTGCATTGGTTCTTACTCATGTCTGTATTTGTGTAGTAACAAAGCTAACTAATGAAAAACAGTCGTAGCAACTAGAAAACTATGCAAATAGTTTTAGAAATTTACAAATAAGAGTGTGCCTTTATCAATACATATTCAAAACCAAACAAATTGCAGAACTCATTGTTAAGAAACTAATTGTGAAGCAATCCAAGATGATTGTATCATCTATGTATCATGTGCGTATCATATGTGTATCATATTTGTATCATATGTGTTTCATGTGTGTATCATGCGTGTATTTTCAAGAAACAATGTATCAGAAATTACCGTATAATTTTTATATCTTTAATTCACAACACAAAATCAAGGGAGAAAAAAAATAAAATAAACTAAACTGCAACACTCTAGTATCGCACCGAAACTCATTAAACCTTTATAATAGAGCAAACATCTCATTTGCCATACAATTCTTAAAAGTATTCATAAAATTCAAACGCAAACAAATCTTATCCGTCTTACAACAATGACAACATAACAGAACACAATACAAAACGAAAATTTTGAGTTCATCCCACAACAACGACAAAGTAACTAATGCTTCTGCTTCCGCGACTTATTATGTCTACTAGTAATCTTATCATCACTTTGCGTGTTCAGTTCCATCTTCTTTCTAGCATAATCCCTCAAGAGAGCACCAAATCTGCGTCGGTGTGCATATGCATTAAATTTTTAGGAGGCGTCTTGCCCTCAATGAAATACTCGGCAAATGATGCTGCAAATACATCGTAATCACCACAAAAATAAAAAGAACAACAATTATCAAACTGCTGAATCTAAAAACAAAATAGATTGTCTTGAAAGAAATTCATGCGCTTCAACTTGTTGAGGCAGTCCTTCAACCAGTTTTACATCAAAAGGGGTAATCAAGTTCTTTGATTTGTAGATAACAGTGCGCCAATTGATATAGTTTTTGTTTAAATAGAAATTTGTGTGCACAAAAAAATGAGGCAACAACACAGAATACTTGACCATGGTCTTATGAACTTTGGCTTGATGAGCAGCTTCACCACGCATAGAATCATACACATAAATGCACCTACCCTTGAAGGACATCACAACCATTATCCAATGCCATTGTTCTGCAACATTAATTGGCATTAAGACGCGCTCAACAATGTGCTGTGGAGCATTGGCATCCAAGCCAAACCCCTGAATATACTCCACAATGACATGTTCCGGATTGCACACATCATCTTCTCCATTTGTATCAATAAACGCCTGCCACAACTCATTAAGTTTCTCGTCGAAGTACCAATTTGTGGTGGTGAATGTTACAGGTAGGTCTTTATCATACTTCCCCTTCTTCCTCGGATAATAGAATAAAACATCAACGTGCTGAAACAAAACATAACAAATAACTAATCACTGAAGGCTCGTAAGCTTTAAGGAGCTACGAGTTTTCAAACCAAATTCACAGATTACAAAGGAAAATGAACGCTCACTACTTCTCTTGTGCCAGGCAAGATAGCAATTAATAATCTGTTATAACTTAAGAGGACTGATCACGTGTACAGTGACTAAAATTTAAAAAAAAAAGTAAAAGTAACTTCTTACATACCAAGTCATCCAAAGGCTGACCATTATATGCCAAAGTGTAAAACTATTTTTTGTCTTAAACATGATATACACCAAGATCATAAGCAGGATTGAGTTCACTAACATGCTTCGGGTAAATTTCATTCCTCGTAACAAATATACACAGAAGAGATATAGTGATTTGATATAAAATAATGTTATAAGTGACACTATATTAAAATATAAAATTGAACAAAACTCAGAAGTTGGAAACATACTTCTTTCTGGACTTCCCTTCTTTGACCCACACAGCAAATACATTCAACAAAGAGCTATTAACGCCAATTCCGATTTTGCTTTGAAAAGGATGCTTAACAACATAAATTTGCTTTTTTCCCTTCGTTGCAACAACACCAGTACTAGAACCTGAATCAAATACAGTAATGAACGGAGACTGCACGGCCTTTGCAGGACATCTCTTTCTTTTTTCCATTTGCGGTGAAACTTCAGGAAGTAATTCAGGCTGGTACAGAACAATCTGAGATTCAGCAACCTCTTTCTCAGGTTGTTCCTTCATCTCCCTTGTCGCCTCATCAACGGTTGCAGTCACACAAATAATGCCAGTCTGAGATTTGAGAACCTTTTGTTTCTCATATTCTTCCTCCGTCTCCCCTGCCGCCTCATCTGCAGTCTCACCAATAGCGCCAACATGCACTACATCTGGTGTGAAAGTTACTTTAGCAACGAACATGTTAACTTTCACACTAAAAGGTCCTTCCATGAAATTGACACCTAAGTGATCTGCTGCATCGAGCACAATTTTGTTACGATGATACTCACTAGTATCTCCTTGAGAATGTGAAACATCTTTGCCTTCACTTCCACCGACCTATTTTTTTTTTTTTAAAAGAATCGAATTATCAAAAATAACAAAGAAAAGAAAAGGGGAAAGTGCAGAATGCACAACTAAACACACCTTAAAACTATCCATTTCAACATCTCCATTGCCACCAAACTCCATATTTCTCACAAAATCATTATTGTCTTGACGACCAATGGTGTCTTCCTTTGGATATGCACCATATTTGTCTTCGCTTGCACCAAGCTATTTTTTTTAAAAAATACAGTAAGTTAACTAAAAAAATAAAAGGAAATGCACAATACAAAAGAAACACATACCTTGAAATTTATCAACTCAAAGACTTCCTTGAATTTATCAGAAACATATTCCATGAAGGAATTTAACTGCTTATGGAGCTACAAGATGAAACAAATAAGAAAGATAATAGACTTTGAACATACAATTTTAATAATACTTTCAAAATATATATATATAAAAAGGACCAATACAAACTTGTTTCACATCAGCTTTTAAATTCTGTAACTCACAGTCATAATCACCAGGTTGGACACCCGACGCCTTTTTTGGTGGGACAGGCTCCTTAATCTGTTTCGTGGGTGGCGTGACAAAATTATCGCTATAATCAATAGGAAGTTTTCCCCTGTTACGCGATGTCAAATATTTCTGATACTCATCGGTAACTTCAACATGCAAAGTAAATCTCCTTAGCTCTTCAGTTGTCGGAGAAACATTTTTAAACTGCAACTGTAATCAAAAGTGCTTCAGTCTTAGATGTATCAAAGATGTATAAAAACTGTATATTTGATGTATCACAATGAATTACAGTGTATTATATATGTATATCCCATCAATACATAAAAGCTGGTACCTTATTCTCTGTGCTGTTGAAGAAACCAGTAGAGAAGTCCTAACGCGTTGGCCTGTCTGTCATTTCCCAATTCAATATCTGTGGTGTATGATCTCCAACGCGAACAACAAATTTTTGATCAACTACAATTCAACATTTATAGAACCACACATGTAGTAAAAGAGGAAATCCACCAATCCTATAAAACTAAGTCTTTCCCTTCAACATGTCCCTCACCGACTTCATTAAAGATCGAAACACAATATTACCCTAGGGAAATGACACATACTCACCACTCTCGTCAAGATGGAAATCACGTTTACTTATAAATGTCTTCTGAGCCTGAGTGGAAATTAGAAATGTGTTTATGAAATAAATATTGCAATCTTAACTGCATCTTCATTAGAATGTCATTTCTTCTTCTCAAAACAATCAATAAGCGACTTCTTTGACACCACTTCAAAACCAAAAAAATAAGTATCCACCAACCTATTGGGTCCACTGAATTTACCCTCAACATGGTCATTGCCACAACAGTTTAAACCACTTACAACCCCAAATTCTCGAAGACCAAAACGTAAAATACATCATCATTCAATTTCACATAAAATTGATCACACTTATCTTGAACCAACTCCCTAAACATTAGAGGACGAATAAGTTGTGCCTGGATATCAACTTGAGGTAAATCAAGTAATAACCAAAACAACTTTCCCTTAACATCCGAAGCTGGACATCAATTAACTTTGACTGTGAAATTGATACGATGTCCACATTAGTGTATGATGTCCAATGAGTAACGAGAAAAGGCTCACCAACTGAAATATAGAGCTTCCAAGGCTACAAATACATGTCACGAATTAAAAACAAGCAAATACAAACTAAATTCAATTTTAAAAGAAGACTCAACAATAGAAAAAATTATAACTGAAATTGTGTGTACCTTACAAATTTTGTCAGGAATTTTAACTTTTTCTGCCTTCTGAACCTTACTTATTTTTGGTTTGACGCCCAAATTCACTTCGTCCTCCACGGCACACTTTCTCTTACCTTCATCATCATCCACTCTAACCTTTTTGCTCTTCTTTTTTCTTAGATTGTCCAACAATATCCTTTTGATATTCTAACACTTTAACACTGTCAGAACGATTATGTCTTCGCATATTTCGTTCATTAATCGATTTCTTAACTATAACCGGGGTTGAATGAGGAGATAAACTCATCGACCTAGTTTCTCTTCTCATGTTGCTCGATTTCTCAATTGAAACCGACTTTGAATAAGGTGATGAACTCATCGAACGCGTTTGTCTTCTCATATTGCTCTATTTCACGATTGAAACTAGGTTCAATGAGAAAAATTTAAAAAAAAATTATACGTACAAACGGTTAGAGAATTTTGTGAAGAAATTGATAGAAAACTCGACCATAACTTACAAAATCATCAACAGATACATACGATGAACTCTAACTAAACAATTCAGTCGCAAAAGCCTAAAGAAAAGCAACCTTCTACAAAAACACATGCAATCCGAAAAATATACAAAACAAGAGGTTTTCTACTCCAAATTATCTGGAATCAGACGAAGATAACCGCAAATGTATCTTGTTTTGTCATCAATNAGAGAGAGAGAGAGAGAGAGAGAGAGAGAGAGAGAGAGAGAGAGAGAGAGAGAGATATATATATATAGAGAGAGAGAGAGAGAGAGAGAGAGAGAGAGAGAGAGAGAGAGAGAGAATGAAAACTCAGTGTGTGTATACAAAAATAACGGATACAAAAACTGACATTAATTGAAACTATTTGGACCAAAAATGATATTTGAGCCTTTTTAGTAGATATTTTATTTTGGGCTATTTTTTGTTGGGAAAGTTTGTAGAGTGACAGTTTGGATAATTTTTCCTTATATTTTTTGGATGAATCAGGGCCATTTACTATGTCAAACCTATTATCCACTACTATAACATATACCTCGAATTAGATTCCTGTTAATTTTTTTTAACCTTCCTTTAAATAATTTTCCCTGTATTTGGGTTCCATTATAAGCCAACTTCATTCCCCACTTCCCATAATGTTTGACTGGTATAGAAAAAATGGAAAATAAATATTCCTTCAATTTTATATGGTATGATAATGTCTAACTGAACAAAATTGAAATGTTAATTTGGCTTACATATCACATCAATCGTAGTGAAAGAAACGATTGTCATAATAATTGAGAAGTTAGTTTAATAGAGAAAATCCAACAAAAATTCAGTAATAAAGTATTTGAATTTCTTCTAGGAAAATAGAATTTAAGTTAGATATAATATACGAATTGACAGCTTTTATTTGCATAGTTTGGTAAAATCAGAGTTTTGAGTACCTCTATCCATGTCTGTTCCCTACTCACTGTGAAATATTATGGATAATACATCATATCCACGTCAAATAAAATCATAACACATCAACATCGTCTTCATCAAACCAAAGCAAAACAAACACGTGGAAGCTTTCCTTACATTCTCTCATCTCAAAATCACCATCAAACACAACAAATTCTTCTCCGTCTTCATTATCCATTAGGGCAGCCGTCGATGTACATGGTATCTTTTGTTCATACAGGGTTTGAGGAAGGATCGAACCCCAAAAGGTATAGTATAAACAACCTAATGCGGCACAAGTATCTTTAGTTGATCAGCTCAAGCCGATGACTTATAGGTCGCAAAAACAACTTTCTCCAAAGCTCCCTTCATTTCATTGTCCTTTCTATTGCGGAATATTTGCGCTCTCTCTCTCTCCTTTTCAACGACACAACACCTCCATCCACCACTATTTACCTCCCATTACAATTTATACTCAACACTAGAACACTATACTCAGTGGCTGAGCCAAGATTTTCATTAAAGGGAATCAAAATATAAGAAAATAAACTCACCAAGAAATCAAGAGGTGTCAATAATAGTATATACACATATTTTAAAAAATATTATCCAACTACAAACTGTAATTCTCTTACGAAGGGGTGTCAGTTGACACCTTTTGGGTGCATGTGGCTCCGCCACTAACTACACTACCATCATCATTATTCATCTCCAAATTTTATTTCCAACTAAACCAAGAAAAAAAGAGTAAAATAAAAATGTCAGAGAGGGGAAAGAAGGAACAAAAGGAGAGAGGGGAAAGAATGATTATTTGTTTGGTCTTATTTTTATTTTTTTTTATTTTTTTATTTTACGTATTTTGTGTTGTTGCTTTTATCTATTCTAGAACAAAATTACATCATTCATGACTCAATAACCGGTACACACTAACACCACTCACCACATAATATGGTCAAAGGTCAAATAGAAGTACTTAAACTTCATAATATCAAACAATTTTAAATCATTCAAAATATAAATAGTTTAACATATTTAAATAGAGAGAGTAACAATGTAAAAAAAAAAAAAAAAACATGTAGAGCAATTGACTACAACCGCAAAAGCTCTACCAAAAAGAAAGAACATCAACAACAAGAAAAAAGAACGAAACCAAAAAACAAGGAAAAACAGAGCAAGGGAAATCAAAGAATGAGGTTATGGAGAAAGGTTTCCGGATTGGTAAAAGATCAAAATAGCATATTCATTGCTAGTTTATCAAGAAGAACACCTCTTCGGAATCCAGACATCGAGGCTGTTGTTATCAAAGCAACAAGCCACGATGAATTCTCTATGAATATGAAGAACGTCGATCGTGTTTTTCGTTGGTTACGTTTATCATCTTGTAATCTCAAACCTTTAATTTGGGCTATCTCGATTCGAATAGAGAAAACTCGAAGTTGGGTTGTTGCCATTAAAGTTTTAATTTTAATGCATGGTCTTTATAGCACTAGGCTTCCTTGTGTTCAAAGAATTGGTAGGTTACCTTTTGATCTTTCCAATTTCGAAGATGGGCATTCAAGAAAACACGAAATGCATGGGATTAACGCGTTTATTCGCGCTTATTTCGCGTTTCTTGATCATAAATCGTCCCTTCTTTGCATAGAATTGCATGAAAAGAGAAGCAACAACAACATGATGATAATGATGCATAATTTCAATGTTGAAGAAAGACAAAGTTATTCTATCATTCAAGATCTTGTTGTGGTTCAAAAATTGCAATCTTTGCTTGATGTGTTGCTTGAAATTAAGCCGTTATCGGATTCTGCTATTGTCCCTCTTGTTCTTGAAGCTATGGATTGTGTTATGACAGAAATTTTTGACGTATACAACAGGATTCGAAATGGAATAGCTCGAGTTTTATCAAAGATTAATTTATTTGGGAAAGTTGAAGCAACTATGGCTCTAAAGATCATTAAGAAGGCAAATATTCAAACTGAAGAGTTGTCTTTATATTTCGAGTTTAATCGCGATATAGGGGTGAGAAATGCTGAAGTTTGTCCAATTGTAGAGCAAATATCAAATGAAAATATCAAAGAAATTGAGAAAATTATCAATGGAGTTTCAGATAAAGCACAAAGGAGTGATGAAATGGATAGAGCAATTGTGGTGCATGAGAATTTTGGAGAAAAAAAGGACTCAGAAAGCAATTTAAGGACAATAATTACTGATCGTTGGGAAACTTTTGATGAAGAAAATGGTGGCTGTTCTGCTATAGTTAAATATATACCAAGAACAAATCCTTTTGAAACCTCCTTGGTACCTACTAATTCTACTAACAATGTACCTATTAAACCTCAAGAATTACCTGATTTAATTAGCTTCTAGTAAATGGTTTCATAATGTGGAAAAATCTATAAATCTACATATTTCCTAGTGATCAAAGGAGATGTTATATATATATATGTATATATATATGTATATATATATATATATATATATATATATATATATATATATGTGTGTGTGTGTGTGTGTGTGTTTTCAAGAAAGATTCTATCCAACTTGTCTTTTGAGAAACGTTTGAAAGACATTTGATTTTGGGTTGGATATTGACAACGTTTGTAGTTTAAGAGGTTTTATACTAAAAAAGCATCTCATGAGTTAGATTAAGTTATCTAAGAGCATCTATCCAAATGCAAGTATATATATATGTGTGTGTGTGTGTTTAAGAAAGATTCTATCCAACTTGTCTTTTGAGAAACGTACTTGAAAGACATTTGATTTTGGGTTGGAAATTGACAACGTTCGTAGTTTAAGATGTTTTATACTAAAAAAGCATCTCATGAGTTAGATTAAGTTACCTAAGAGCATCTACCCAAATGCAAGTGTAATTCACTAGTTCCGTTGCATGCTCCTATCTCTTAGTAAAAGTCGTGTGAGTGGGCAGTCATACGTTGTTTCCAATTGTTCGTGGTTTATATTTGATTTACTCATATTCCATTAATATGTTTTATGTGCACCTTCATTTGAGATAGTATTTCTTTTTCTTCCAAATATATTGAAACCATAGAATGGTAGATTGAACATTCATACTTGTGGTTCCAATTTTTCAGTAACTTGGCTTCTTGTTATAGGTTGAGCATATTATATTATGTTTATCACCCATATACACTTACGATTCCAAATTCTATTGATTGCTTCCAAGTATATCTAGACATGTTGGTTCTATTCACACGTATAACCTATTCAATGGAAAGCATTCCCTATCAAGAATTTCTTCATTCTCAAGACTAAACTCGAAATTTTTAATTAAGGGCAGATGAATCGTATCAATTCGATGACATTCCGTGGTGGTAAAACATTTATTCTTCACCTGATAATGAGAGTTGGGAATATGTCTTGTTGAAAGAGTAATGAAGTCCGATTCCAATATTTCCTGAACACATAAAAACTACAAATAACAAATTTTATTTTTCATTTTCGCTTCGAGGAACAAAAAGCATTTGTGCGAAGGAACTCGATTAATTGAAACAAATTTGTAGACCAGCAGTCGATGTCTTTTTAATTTGTTTATTTGGAATTTTAAATTTATTTAAGTTCAATTTACTCCAAATATAATTAATTTGACCATTGAAAAAATGATATGGCTAGACATTTGGGGAAACAAAAACCTCAAACCCACCGTTCTTTGGTTCAGGTATTTATTAGGGAGAGTTTGTCTATTTCGAAAGGTTGTAATGTAAGGATTTACTCAATCAACATATATTATTATTGATATTAGCAAGTTATTTATCGTATTTTGTAAATTATGATTAGTTACACTAAACACCTTATAACATCACTTAGTTACAAACACACTCCTATATATTTCTAAATCAAATACTTAATATTTCTATCTTAAAATTAGTTTAAGATTTTTTTTTGAGAACGTATGATTTTGGACATACTCTCACTATCTATATATACGATCAAAGCTTCTGGTAGAGTTGTAAGTATTCAGACATACTTAATTAGAAGCTTGAAATTTAAACCTTAGGAATAAAGTCATCTTGAATGGATAGTGTTTTACTTTCATTGTACAATTTTTTATGCGAATTCAAATTAATTACGTCGCAGATACTGAATATCCGGAGAGAAATAAAAAAACTCCCATTGTCTACCAAAGTCCTCCCATTATCTACCAAAGTATGATTAGTGATTTGACCTAGCACCCAATTCTCATAATTAAAAGACAAAAACCATAGTACTAACACTCACTATGTTATCCTTAAATTTAGTACAACCTTTCTGCAATTCTCAGAGGACCAAACTCCATTTTTGTTACACCCTTGAGGCCCCTCTTTCAAAGTCAAACTCCTTATACTATGGATGTAGTAACATTCGGCATTATAATAGGCATAATAGTACTCTTCTTCTGCGCTGTTTGTGTCTTCACCATCGAAGGCACTTGCAAAAACCGCAATTCTTGATTCCGAACACCCTTTTCCCAAACACGCCCTTATCACCCACTGCCTCTAAACCCTCCACATATTTAGGGGTTTTACCTGATTTTGTTGTTGCCCAGATTGAAAAAATGTCAAAGATTGAATCTTTACTGAAACAGATCTGTTTCTGTTTGATCATTTCTATTTCTTTAGGGTTAGTGATTTTTGGGTCTTCTGTATCAGCTCACCAGTGTAACCATGGTCATGGTCATGAGCATGGGCATGGGCATGACCATGACCATCTGGGGCATCATCATCATCATCATGGGATGAGTGAAGTTAAGCAGAGGAAGCTTCCAGAAGAATTAGCAGAAGAGGAGGATCTGAAGCTGTTAGGATTTGGGTCCCATGATGACGTGGATGTGCATCATCATCACAATGGACATGGAACCAAGGATCTTACTGGTCTTGGTATATTATATTCATATTCATATTTTTATTGCTTATAAATGTCATTATCATTTGTGCTTGGGATTTAGCTCAATGAGCCAGCCAGAAACTCACTCTCATCACATGACTTGAATTCGTGTCCTAAGGCAATTTTGAAACCCCTTTACTAGAATTTTGCTTATGTTAAGGGGATTCAATAGAAAAAAGGGAAGCATGATGCACTAAACTCCCGCTATTTGTAGGGTTCAAAGAAGGATTGGACCACATTGGGTCTTATGTGTGCAACCTTACCTTGCATTTATGTAAGAGGTTATTTCCGCGGTTTGAACCCGTGATCCGCTATGCATCATTCCCTTCGATCGAGCGAATCCTGTTGTTCAGGTCCGAGAATCCCTAGGTCTGAGTTCGAGCAGCTACGCTCTTGTTGGTCGAGGTTAGATCCTCGTATGTCATCACTCTCTGGTCACATGACGGCAACTTGTACCATTGCGCTAAGGTTCCCTTTCATTCACAGTTCATATATAACCAAAACAATTTATTTTTACCCTGTGCAGTATAATTATTCTGCCGAAGGGTATCCAATTGAACCTCCTTGACTCCCTTTAGCTCCGCCACTGCTTCAGCAAAACCTAAACTATTAAATATCGGAATTTAAGGGTTAAAATGGAGTGAATGGATTGTGAGGATTCGTACGATTGACCCCAACAAGCTTAGGATTTAGATGTTGTTGTTGTTGTCGGATTTTAGCATACACCGATATTATAATGGTGCTTCCTATTATTTTGCTTAATTTCTTTCTTTAAAGAGGTTAAAAACCACCTTTTCTCATAACTAATTTTGAAAGCAAATATCTGTATAAGTATGAC
Organism: Nicotiana paniculata; assembly: GCA_005239505.1. Taxonomy (NCBI): domain Eukaryota; kingdom Viridiplantae; phylum Streptophyta; class Magnoliopsida; order Solanales; family Solanaceae; genus Nicotiana; species Nicotiana paniculata. The sequence continues at coordinate 12,977 of ML303247.1, read as the reverse complement.
ACAACCGGATGTTTTTTCCCCAATGCTAGAAGAGGTTGCATGTACCACCTTGTCTTTTCCTGTAAAGGCTATTATCAGCCACAATTTGAAGCAGGAGAGGTATTGAATGTGTGTAATAAGGGTTTTCTCTTGGTATGGCAACAAATTGGTGCTAGCATGTTTCTGTTAGCTATTATTTCAGTGGTAAAGGAGGTGACAATGGAAATGAATCATGTCTAGTGTCTAGAATATAAAATGCACACTGTAAAGGTAACTTTGTGGTTTTTCCATGGGGCTGAAGAACGACTGAACACTGCCATAGCTTGAAAAGATGTCACTTTATGAAAATTTGATCATCACATTATGTATGTCTTTCAAACAGTTTTAATTGAAAGGTGGATAGGATATAAAGTGTCACATTATTTAGAACTCAACTCACAATGCAAACTTCAGTAATATAGTTTGGCATTCTCTTGTTTTGTGCATACAGTTGGACTTGTGCGATCCATAAAATCATCTGAACGTTTTCATCAGGATGCAAGATATTTGTTTTAATTGCGTGTTTGATCGGATGATAGACATTTTTTGATGTCAATCTCTTTGCTTGAACTTTTCTTTTGGGGTATCTCTTTACTTGATGTATCATTGTTGATATGACTCTTGATTTCATCTGAAAGACACGAGCTTTAAGTAAATCATTCACAAGATGGCTTTAAATTGCCTGACATATACAAAATTATACAAATGCCCATTTAACACCTAATATGCAAATAGTTTTCAAACTCAGTGAGTTCTCAGTCTCCACAGTTGCTCTTATATATGTAAAATAGCTTTTTTATGGCACATGACATGGGACCCTTTTTGATAGATCTCTGTTATGGGTGTCTTTAGTTGTCACTGAGACCTTTCTCTGGGTTCATTGACAGGTCTATGGGTCAATGCAATGGGTTGCTCACTGTTGGTGAGCTTGGCTTCCCTTATTTGCCTGATTATTTTGCCTGTAATATTTCGTAAGTAGCTTAAATTCTTTATGCATCCGCCTTTGTTCTTTAAGATTCATTGCTTATCTTCATTTTGAAACACCTAATAAGAATGTTTTGTCTCCTGCAGTAAAAGGGAAGCCGTCAAAGGCTGTTGTTGATTCTTTGGCGTTATTTGGGGTGAGAATGATCTTTTATGGGTTAGAATTTCCTGAATATTTTCCGTGGTTGGTTCAATTTCTTTTGTTTATCTGTTTTCAAGTTGAAAAAATTGTTTGTGGAAGGTGATTTTATGTTGGGACATAAAATTCACCTAGAAAATAGTTTGTGTAGTTGAACATTTGTGAGTGGAAACAGATATTTAAATACAACTTCAACCAGTATTTCAATGTTTTATACACTGAAGTTCAATTATTTTGCAAATACTGAACTTTAATATTTGCAAATAATGATATAATATTTTTTTGATTGTCCAAATAATGAAATAATATTTATGCCATTGTTACAGTTTTCTCCTAATCGCTAGTAAAATTCTAAATCCGGTGGTTAAATTAACTATTAGCAAGTTGTGTTTTCATAAATATAAAGGTTTATTTCGTATTATACTAAAATGTATTTTTTTTGTGCAGCTTATTTTTCTACATAATCTTAAGTTTTAACAACTTAAATGGAATTATCAATTTTATAATTTTTTGTAAGTTACAACCAAAGTGAACTTTGTAAAATGATTATTGATAAATTATTTGTAAATCACTTTCTTAGTGGGTTGCTCTAGTGGTGAGCACCCTACACTTCCAACCAAGAGGTTGTGAGTTCAAGTCACCCCAAGAGCAAGGTGGGGAGTTCTTGGAGGGAGGGACTCGAGGGTCTATCGGAAATAGCCTCTCTACCCCAAGGTAGGGGTAAGGTCTGCGTACACACTACCCACTTAGATTGGGAGCAGGAAAGAGCTCGGGAAAGCAGACAGACTGAGACACTGGTACCAGTGACCATTGAATTTGATGATTCAACAAAACTGACTGAGGTGACAATGCAGCCTACCCAGGAAGAACCCAACACGCAAGTTGAGGCTGAGAAAGAAGCTGAGACCGCCCAAGAACCGGTGATAGAGGTAGTGTCTGATAAAGGAAATTCCCAAATCATTGGGAAGAAGAGACCTCCAGCACCATTCCCACAGAGGCTGGCCAAGTACCAGAAAGATGAGTAGTATAAAAAGTTCTTGGATATGTTGAAACAAATACATGTACATATTCCTTTGATTGATGCTCTGAAGGAGATGCCTGGTTATGCCAAAATGATGAAGGACTTGATGTCCTGAGAATTCGACTTCCAAGACTTGGCCACAGTGACCCTTACTCAGACCTGCAGTGCCGTTGTGATTCGACCAATTGTGGAAAAGCTGTCTGACCCAGGGAGTTTCACCATTCCCTGCACCATTGGTAACTTTGCCTTTGCCAAGGCACTTTGTGATTTAGGGGCCATCATTAATCTTATGCCCCTGGCCATCTACAAGAGGTTGGGGATTGGTAGAGCTAGACCGATCTCTATGTTGTTGCAGCTAGCAGATAGGATGGTAAAGAGATCGTTAGGCATCCTCGATGACGTATTGGTGCAGGTAGGGAAGTTTGTGTTCCCTGCAGATTTTGTGATACTGGACTGCAGAGTGGATGAGGAGATTCCCATAATTTTGGGAAGGTCATTCTTGGCCACAGGACGAGCCCTCATTGATTGTGAAACTTGGGAGCTCAAGATGAGGTTGAACGACGAGGAAATCACATTCAATGTGCAGAAATCCATGAGGCGACCAAGTGAGTTCGCCAATTGTTCTCTTATTGATGCTGTGGATATGATAGTGGAGGAAGATGATGAGTCCTTAACTATTGAGGACCCCCTTGCTGCATGTTTGATGAATTTGGGTGAGGTAAATGGGGAAGAATTGGCAGAATGGGTGTTAGCGCTTGAAGGAAAAGGTGTTTGGTCGAGGGCACTCGAGTTTGAGCCCTTACACTTAGAAAAGAGAGACTCCGCCAGCCAAGCCATCTGTTGAAGAGCCACCCAAGCTGGAGTTGAAGCCACTGCCACCCCATCTCAGGTACGCGTTTCTTGGACCTAATTCTACTTTACCTGTTATTATCTCATCCAGTTTGCTAGATGTGCAGGCAAAGCAACTATTACAGGTACTCACAGAGTGTAAGACTGCCATTGCTTGGATTATGACAGACATAAAGGGGATCAGCCCGGCATACTGTATGCACAAAATTCTGCTGGAAGAGGGGCACAGACATTCCCGGGAATACCAGAGGCGGCTGAACCCAAACATGAATGAAGTGGTGAAGAAGGAAATCATAAAGTGGTTAGATGCGGGAATCATTTTTCCCATTTATGACAGCAACTGGGTTGGCCCAGTACAATGTGTTCCTAAGAAGGGTGGCATGACGGTTGTAAAAAATGACAACAATGAGCTGATATCCACAAGGACCGTCACTGGCTGGAGAATTTGCATGGACTACAGAAAGTTAAATGTTGCCACCCATAAAGATCACTTCCCACTTCCCTTCATGATCAAATGCTCGACAGACTGGCAGGGAGGTATCACTTTTGTTTTTTGGACGGGTACTCGGGGTACAACCAAATTTTCATTGCTCCGGAAGACAGAGAAAATACCTCATTCACTTGTCCCTACGGGATCTTTGCCTTCAGAAGGATGCCCTTTGGCTTATGTAATGCACCCGCCACATTTCAAAGTTGCATGATGCCATATTCACTGACATGGTCGAGGATATCATGGAGGTGTTCATGGATGATTTCTCAGTGGTGGGAAATTCATTCGATGAGTGCCTAGCAAATCTGACCCGAGTGCTGAAGCGGTGTATTGAGACGAACCTTGTGCTTAATTGGGAGAAGTGCCATTTCATGGTACAAGAGGTGATAGTCTTGGGGCAATTGGTGTCGAGCAAAGGAATTGAGGTGGATCGTGCCAAAGTAGATGTGATTGCAAAGCTTCGACCTCCCACATCGGTTAAAGCGATAAGGAGCTTCCTTGGGCATACCGGGTTCTACCGACGTTTCATCAGAGACTTCTCCAAAATAGCCAACCCCCTATGTAAGTTGCTAACGATAACCCTTTTGTGTTTTCTAATGATTGCAGGGTGATTTTTGAGGAGTTGAAAAAGAGGCTAGTCACGCCCCCGATCATTATTGCTCCCGACTGGGAGCAACCATTCGAGCTCATGTGTGATGCCAGTGACTACGCAGTGGGAGCAGTGTTAGGACAGCGAAAGGAAAAGATAATGCACCCGATCTACTACGCGAGTAGGACATTGAGTAGCTCAGCTGAACTACACGGTGACCGAAAAAGAGATGCTGGCAGTAGTGTTTGCCTTTGACAAGTTCAGATCATATCTGATCGGCTCGAAGGTGATTGTTTACACTGATCATGCTGCCTTCAGGTATTTGATTGAGAAGAAAGAATCCAAGCCGTGCCTAATTCGTTGGGTGCTGCTATTGCAAGAATTCGATCTAGGGATTCGTGACCGCAAGGGCACGTAGAACCAAGTCGCGGGCCATCTGTCGCGACTTGAAGGCGCTGAAAATGCAGTGGAAGCAGAGGATATTCTGGAACCTTTCCAGACGAGCAGCTACTCGCCACGAGCATGGAGGAGGTGCCATGGTATGCAGACATTGCAAATTACCTGGCAAGGGGTATTGAGCCCTGTGAACTCTCATCTGTCCAAAAGAAAAAGTTTTATCATGATTGCCGCAATTATTACTGGGATGAACCTCACCTGTTTAGAATTTGTATTGACAATATGATCCGGAGTTGCGTCCCCGAGATAGAACAATTTTCTGTTTTGCAGGCGTGTCACGCATCAACGTATGGAGGGCATTTTGGAGGAGTTCGAACAGCAACCAAAGTTCTAGAGGCCGAATTCTACTGGCCAACTGTGTTCAAAGATGCCCACCAATGGGTGAAGGGCTGCGATGAGTGTCAACGGACGGGGAACATATCCCGTCACCACTAGATGCCCATGAACCCGATCCAAGAGGTCGAGGTGTTTGATGTATGTGGGATTGACTTTATGGGTCTCTTCGTTAGCTCTTACGGCAATAAGTACATACTTGTTGCTGTAGACTATGTGTCCAAATGGGTGGAAGCTGCACCACTCCCCACCAATGACGTAAAGGTGGTAGTGGGATTCTTGAAGAAAAACATATTCACCCGTTTTGGGATCCCAAGGGCCATCATCAGCGACGGAGGCACTCACTTCTGCAATCGTGCCTTCGAAAAGCTGTTAGCTAAGTACGATGTGCGCCACAAGGTGGCAACCCCTTATCACCCTTAGACGAGTGGGCATGTTGAGGTGTCAAATCGAGAAATCAAGAGTGTGCTGACTAAAACGGTGAACGCCACAAGAGCTGATTGGGCGAAAAAGCTTGATGACGCACTCTGGGCATACAGAACTGCATTCAAAACGCCAATTTGTATGTCGCCATACAAGTTGGTGTTCGGAAAGGCCTGTCACCTGCCAGTAGAACTGGCACATCGAGCTTGGTGGGCACTGAAACTGTTAAATATGGATCTTGATGCTGCGGGCTCAAGTCGAGTCACTGAACTGCATGAGTTGGATGAATTCAGATATCTTGTCTTTGAAAGCACGAGGCTGTATAAAGAGAGAATGAAGAGGTTACACGATAAGAACATTGCGGACTGAAACTTCAAACCCGGAGATATGGTTCTGCTCTACAACTCAAGATTGAGACTTTTTCCGGGTAAACTCAAGTCCCGATGGTCTGGACCATTTCATGTGGTCGAAGTGTTTCCCTCAGGTGCTGTAGAGATTGCTTCTAAAAAAGGTGCCCACACCTTCAGAGTTAATGGGCAGAGATTGAAACCGTATGTGGGGATGAACGAGAACAAGGAAGTGTCTGTGGTGCTTCTTGATGAACCTCAGAGGTCGAGCGAGCCGTAAATGCGCTCATTCTGCGTCGTGCTGCGATGTTAAATCATGCACTTCATTGGAGGCAACCCATTGTCTTGTTGTAATTGTCGTGCCACGACATTAACTAAGGCGCTGGTTGGGAGGCAACCCAATGTGTAGTGTTTATAGCGTAGGTGATGAATAGTTGAATTGTTGTAAGTACTAACATATGCAGGTTTGCGCGGGCGAAGGGTGGACTCAAGCCATCCCAAGGAAAAAGTCAGAAAAACGAAGTGTGGTGAGGCCTGGACTAGCGCGACCGCGCTACTGTGCGCGCTAGTGGCCTAGTGCACTGCCTCAAGCTCTCGCCACTAGCGCGGGCTAGTGACTGCGCATATGGCCTTTTGTTCTGCCTCGTTTTACTGCCACTAGCGCGGTCACACTATGAGCGCGCTAGTGACCACGCTAATGACCTTTTGTTCTGCCTCGTTAATGACCTTTCCGTCATGAATCAAGTGCCCTCAATTCACACACACGAGAGTAGTTCCACAAGAATAAAATTAAGAACATGTAGGATCTCAAATAGAAAGAATTCACTCACTCTCAGAAAGAACATTCATATGCCACAAAGATACACCATAGGCTTGCACGTAGTGTAATACTTTACTAATCGAGCCCATTCAGTCTAAGATCAATTAGGTCTTCATTTGGTTGTAATGTAGGCTAGTGGACGGGTATGGTATATTTAGATATAATGATTAACCTCCTTAAGCATTTTTAATACAATTATTTTAGCTTTCAGACCATTCTAATGCCCGACCAGAATTTCCACCACACTTCTCTTTATATTTACCCCAAACTCCCTTAGGTGCAATTTTATCGAATCACCACTTATTAAGGACTGCATTTATTTATTGTCCTTTTTTTTTCAAGTGGTGCTTATTCTTTCATTTTTTTCACACTTTTGCACCCTTCCTTCTATTTCTTTGATTTCACTCAAAAACCAAACCACCACCCCACACTTTGGCTTTTACATAATCTCTAACTATTCAAGTGCTCATGGGAGGTACATGGTTCAAACATACTGGCCATTCAAACAATTGGGTAAGGTTTGTAATGTGGTTGTCAAAGAAACATGCTTATAAGCTCAAAGGGGTTAACTATGGTAAATTACAATCAGGTGGATACACTTTTATATCTGGCTTAACAAAGAAATGCCTATATCACTTCTAAGACTGAACGGACTACTATTTCGCTTTGCAAACACACATGGCAAGTTCTAGGCATCGAATGTGGACATAGAATACAATGCGACACCTCACACACATATGGCACATGATTCACTCCAGATTAGCTTATCAAGACACTCTCACCGAGCATTCAAGTCAGTTACAACATACAAATTTAAGGCATTGCACAAGAGTCAACAAATGAGCCTAAGCGTCACACTCTAGGGTCTTTTGTGTTTGGGTGTAACAAAGCTAAGGGATGCTTCTCTTATTTCAGCTCCTTGCCCAAAACACCCAACAGCTAAAAATAAAAAAAAACTAACTATACCCGGTTTAAGCTAAATCCTTGGAAAAGAACCGCGGTCAAAAAAAAACCAAAGGGGAGTTGCTACACTACCTAAAAAGAAAATAAAAAATATTTTTGGTGTTTATTTGGACTGCCTAAGAAGTCCGTTCAGGAAGAGTCCATTCTAATTTCTGTTTTTTTTGTGGTAGACTTAGACCCTCAAGAACCCCGTCGAAAGGGATCCGCCGTCGGGCCAAGACGACTTAATTAATTACACTACTATTTACAATCACAAACACAAAAGCAAAAACAACTCAAAAGAAAATAATGACAACATCTACCCATTTTTGATCTACATATATACATGTACAAGGGAATCCTTTCCCCACCCCACACTTAATATGAGGACATGTCCCCATGGCAATCAACATAAACAGAGAAGTAAGGGGACTTCCCTGAAAGCTCAGTCCTGGTCGGAGACTGTCCCGGGGTCCAGATGACAAGCGCGACCCAGGGCTCGGAGTCAACCCATGATTTTCTTTTTAGGTTTCTTCTGTTGGGTAGCTACGACATCAACTCGCGCACCCAGATTTGTGACCGAAGTGCGCAGTTCCACCATGTCCTGCTCCAGATGGTCTAGCCTATAACTCGACATCAGTAGCCTGCGCCTGAGTGGGCTGCTCCTCCTCTATATGTTCTTGCTCCTCCTCCACATTCTGTTTGGCCTCCTCCTCAGCTTCCTCATCCGACTCATTCTCCTCCTCATCATAAACGGCCATTGCTTCGTTTCCAATAGTGACCCTAATCAGCTCCGAAGGCGTACGCCATTTGCACTCTGCCATCCACCGCCAAGTTTCGTGGTACCCCAACTGCAAGACACAATCGAGTGACAAGAGATGGGAAAAAGAAGCCATACCTTTGAACTTTATTGCGGACGAACATCTCCTCATGCATGAGTTTGGCCACGTCAAAGTCGCGGCCCGTCATAAAGCACCAAATCAAACACCCACGAGGAATGTTCACCTCCGAGGTGTTGTGGGATGGGAGTAAGCGATTGTTGATAAGGTGGAGCCAACATTTAGCTTCAAAGGGGTGAGGGCTGAAAAGTGAAACTTCTGCCCGTACTTGTATCACTTTATATCTGCGTTCGGGACACAAATGGTTGGGAGGAACGTTTCCCACTGAGTATAGCACCGGCCATATGCCTCATAACTGTCCTCGTACATATCCACGGGGCCCAGCAACCGGTAAAACATCCGAAAGGCCTCCACAGAGGCGTTTACCTGCTTCTTCCTCATTGTTACCACATAATTCTTGTGTTCCGGGCAGTTTGCATAGAACTCCCTCACTATGATGGCATTAGCCTCATCGGGCTCCTCAAAGAACACATCTAGTCTCCTCCGCATCAACTCATTATACATCCTTTTGGCAGTAATGCCGGAGAGAGTCCGTGTTTATGCCACGTTCAGGTATGGCTGCCTTTGATTCCTTTGCCGCAAACCTGTCCTGGGCCTTAACTGATACAAATTTATTGCTGTTGAACGGCCGAGTGTCAACGGACCTCCGTGGCCTTCCGGAGGAAGAACCTGCTTGTCTGCCTGAGGAGGAGCCGGTGGCTTGACGCTTTCGGGGAGCCATTGTACCTACAAAAAGCACATCATGAATTCAACACCAACGAGGTAACCCAATGTGGTTACTCAGACTTCACCTTACAATTGGTCACAATAGCTGTCCTTTAGTGAGGCATTTACACAAACACATGGTAGGCATTATTCACCGGAGCCCCCATTTAACAAGTTGAAGACCCAACTTCCACCACAATTTCCCAAACATCACCCCAATTAAATCAAGACATACCACACCCCCAAATACCATCACCCACCAGTACGAATCATACACTACCAAGTATTTCTACTAAATAAGAAGAAAAAGCTACAACTTTTAACAAAGGAAAAAAAAACTACAAAATTAAAAACTACAAAGAAAAAACTAGAAAAGAAGACACATACGTATGGTGTGAAGGGAGTGAGAAGTGTAGGGGAGGGCTGGGTGTTGGTGGAAGAAGAACCTGAGGTGTGTGTGAGTGCTTGAGCTTGAGAGGGGAGAAGGGATCCTTTTTTTTTCTTTGTTTAGGAGAAGGAAGAAGAACGGTTTGAAAAAAAGAGTTTTAGGGGAGTGGGGTAAGTGGGTGGACGTGGGAGGAAGTGGGGGGTTGGGTTATGTTTCGGGTAAAATAAAAAAATAATTAAACTTGAAAGAAAACTTACCTGGTCGCGACGGGACTAGCGCAATCACTAGCGCGGCTATAGCGCGACCGCGCTAGTGGGGACTGAACGAGGCAGAACAAAAGGCCATTAGTGCGGTCACTATCGCGCTCATAGCGCGACCGCACTAGTGACAGTAAAACGAGGCAGAACAAAAGGCCACTAGCGTAGTGGCGAGAACTTGAGGCAGTGCACTAGGCCATTAGCGCGATCACGCTAGTCCAGGTCTCACCACACTTCATTTTTCTGACTTTTTCCTTGCGATGGCTTGAGTCCACCCTTCGCCCGCGCACACCTGCATATGTTAGTACTTACAACAATTCAACTATTCATCACCTACGCTATAAACACTACACATTGGGTTGCCTCCCAACCAACGCCTTAGTTAATGTCGTGGCACGACAATTACAACTAGTCATTGGGTTCATCAAGAATCAAAAATCACCACAGACACTTCCTTGTTCTCGTCCATCCCCACATACCGTTTCAATCTCTGCCCATTAACTCTGAAGGTGTGGGCACCTTTTTCAGAAGCAATCTCTACAGCACCTGAGGGAAACACTTCGACCACACGAAATGGTCCAGACCATCGGGACTTGAATTTACCCGGAAAAAGTCTCAATCTAGAGTTATAGAGCAGAACCATTTCTCCGGGTTTGAAGTTTCGGTCCACAATGTTTTTATCGTGTAACCTCTTCATTCTCTCTTTATACAGCCTCGTGCTTTCAAAGGCAAGATATCTGAATTCATCCAACTCATGCAGTTCAGTAACTCGACTTGTGCCCGCAACATCAAGATCCATGTATAACTATTTCAGTGCCCACCAAGCTCAATGTTCCAGTTCTACCGGCAGGTGACAGGCCTTTCCGAACACCAACTTGTATGGCGACATACCAATTGGCGTTTTGAATGCATTTCTGTATGCCCAGAGTGCGTCATCAAGCTTTTTCGCCCAATCAGTTCTTATGGCTTTCAGTGTTTTAGTCAGCACACTCTTGATTTCTCGATTTTACACCTCGACCTGCCCACTAGTCTGAGGGTGATAAGGGGTTGCCACCTTGTGGCACATCGTACTTAGCTAACAACTTTTCGAAGGCACGGTTGCAGAAGTGAGTGCCTCCGTCGCTGATGATGGCCCTTGGGATCCCAAAACGGGTGAATATGTTTTTCTTCAAGAATCCCATTACCACCCTTGCGTCATTGGTGGGGAGTGGTGCAACTTCCACCCATTTGGACACATAGTTTACAGCAACAAGTATGTACTTATTGCCGTAAGAGCTAACGAAGGGACCCATAAAGTCAATCCCCTATACATCAAACACCTCGACCTCTTGGATCGGGTTCATGGGCATCTCGTGGTGACGGGATATGTTCCCCGTCCGTTGACACTCATCGCAGCCCTTCACCTATTGGTGGGCATCTTTGAACACAGTTGGCCAGTAGAATCCGACCTCTAGAACTTTGGCTGCTGTTCGAACTCCTCCAAAATTTCCTCCATACGCTGATGCGTGACACGCCTGCAAAACAAAAATTGTTCTATCTCGGGGACGCATCTCCGGATCATATTGTCAATACAAATTCTAAACAGGTGAGGTTCATCCCAGTATTAATTGCGGCAATCACGATAAAACTTTTTCTTTTGGACAGATGAGAGTTTATAGGGCTCAATACCCCTTGCCAGGTAATTTGCAATGTCTGCATACCATGGCACCTCCTCCATGCTCGTGGCGAGTAGCTGCTCGTCTGGAAAGGTTCCAGAATATCCTCTGCTTCCACTGCATTTTCAGCCCCTTCAAGTCGCGACAGATGGTCCGCGACTTGGTTCTACGTGCCCTTGCGGTCACGAATCTCTAGATCGAATTCTTGCGGTAGCAGCACCCAACGAATTAGGCACGACTTGGATTCTTTCTTCTCAATCAAATACCTGAGGGCAGCATGATCAGTGTAAACAATCACCTTCGAGCCGATCAGGTATGATCTGAACTTGTCAAAGGCGAACACTACTGCCAACATCTCTTTTTCGGTAACCGTGTAGTTCAGCTGAGCCACTCAATGTCTTACTCGCGTGGTAGATCGGGTGCATTATCTTTTCCTTTCGCTGTCCTAACACTGCTCCCACTGCGTAGTCACTGGCATCACACATGAGCTCGAATGGTTGCTCCCAATCGGGAGCAACAATGATCGGGGCCGTGACTAGCCTCTTTTTCAACTCCTCAAAGGCCACCCTGCAATCATTAGAAAACACAAAAGGGTTATCTTTTTCGAGCAACTTACATAGGGGGTTGGCTATTTTGGAGAAGTCTCTGATGAATCGCCGGTAGAACTCGGTATGCCCAAGGAAGCTTCTTATCGCTTTAACTGATGTGGGAGGTGGAAGCTTTGCAATCACATCTACTTTGGCACGATCCACCTCAATTCCGTTGCTCGACACCAAGTGCCCCAAGACTATCCCCCTTGTACCATGAAATGACACTTCTCCCAATTAAGCACAAGGTTCGTCTCAATACACCGCTTCAGCACTCGGGTTAGATCTGCTAGGCACTCATCGAATGAATTTGCCACCACTGAGAAATCATCCATGAACACCTCCATGATATCCTCGACCATGTCAGTGAATATGGCCATCATGCACCTTTGAAATGTGGCGGGGGCATTGCATAAGCTAAAGGGCATCCTTCTGAAGGCAAAGATCCCGTAGGGACAAGTGAATGAGGTCTTTTCTCTGTCTTCCGGGGCAATGGAAGTTTGGTTATACCCCGAGTACCCGTCAAGGAAACAAAAGTGAGACCTCCCTGCTAATCTGTCGAGTATTTGATCGATGAAGGGAAGTGGGAAGTGATCTTTACGGGTGGCAACATTTAACTTTTTGTAGTCCATGCAAATTCTCCGGCCAGTGACGGTCCTTGTGGATATCAGCTCATTGTTGTCATTTCTTACAACTGTGGCCACCCTTCTTAGGAACACATTGTACTGGGCTAATCCAATTGCTGTCAGAGATGGGGAAATTGATTCCCACATCTAACCACTTAATGATTTCCTTCTTCACCACTTCCTTCATGTTTGGGTTCAGCCGCCTCTGGTGTTCCCGGGAAGGTTTGTGCCCCTCTTCCAGCAGAATTTTGTGCATACAGTATGCCGGGCTGATTCCCTTTATGTCTGTCATAATCCAACCAATGGCAGTCTTACACTCTGTGAGTACCTGTAATAGCTTCTTTGCCTGCACATCTAGCAAACTGGATGAGATAATAACAAGTAAAGTAAGGGTGTCTAACGGGCCGGGTTGACCCGTAACCGGCCCGGCCCAGACCGGTTAAAATCGG